>CBVK0103309782.1:0-23657 GCA_900067695.1 Picea abies
ATTCTTTTGAATGCACTTGTCATAGATTTGTCAACCTTTGTCATATACGAGGTACAATATGATGCTGCAACATATGCATTGAGGACGTACTGCGCATCTGTATTTGCATTCCACATAACTGACATGTCCTTGGAGAAACAATTGTTCCAGATATGGGAAAGTTTTCGTTTAAGGAAAACTATTGGTTGTTTAAGCATACATTGTATGGCTTGGATGTACTCATCTTATGTTAGATTTAGCTCTGTCAAGAAGTCAACGAAGGTCATCAACTCATCAAACTCTCGTTGTTCTAGAAATGCGAACAAAGATTTAGATTTATCAACGACAACGTTGTCTTCTAAACTAAGTGGCTCTATGATTCTTGTTTTTCTCATTGGCGGCATGGGGAAGTTGTATCTGCAATGTGAGTTTTTTCGTTTTTTACAAATTTTTGTATGATAATGTCTATGAACTTTGGCAAGTTCTGGATCCATTTGATCTATATTTCATTTTATGTATTTGCCCACAAACTGTTAGATATGTGAGTTGTTGTCAGTTCCATAGACCGGTGCACCCTCTATCCACAACAGTGTGTGGTCATGCTCACTCCCCCTATTCTGGAATTTGGTCACAAAAAAGTAGTCTGATATTTTTCCGAAAAACATTTCATGATGGCATATCAATTGTCTCAAAGCATTTATTCTATGTCTATAGTAGCAAGTACATGTCATTGGGTCTTTTCTTATGAGGTAGTCAATGTCATCATTTTCCAGTGTATCAGTCTATTTTTTCCGTTTCCTGTTCTTATGCAATTCAGATACCGTAGCCACCAACGGATCCCAATGGTGCCCTACACTTGCAAATGTGATGAAAAATGTTGGCGATCCCAATTGTCGGAGCATTGCAAAAATAGTTTTCTTTTTTTGTTGCAAATAGTCCGGAGAGATGCGAATGTTTTTGAAATCTATGTATCCAATATCAGATTTCACGATTTTTTCTAGGTTTGCTTTGTACTTGAAATCTTTGGCCAATAAATTTCTTCCTTGTAGCTGGCCTTTTCTTATTTGTACCCATATGCAAGACAACACTTTCTCAATTATTATGCGCATTGTTTTGATAAACAAATTTGTTATGTGACAGGAGAAGTCACCGCTTGAATTTAGAAGCTCCCATCGAACTATTTTATGGTAACTGAATCGTTCTGTAATGTCACTGGGACGTGGATCTCCATAGAACAGTGTTGGGAAGTTCATTTCCTCAACAAAATTGTGCTTGAATGTTCCAAGTGGACGTTGCCACTCAACACATGCAATTTTGACAATCTTGTCTTGCAAGTCACAAATGCGTTGTGAGTCAGTGAATCCTTGTATCAATGTTTCAGCAGGTGTTTCATTCTTCGATTCATCGCTTGTATCAAATTCACTAGCAGTTTCGATAGTCTGTGCAGAGTTGTCATCCCCTTCTCCAAGAACACTGTTCTAGTTCTCATTTATACAAATGTTCTGTGATTTGTACAGGGCCCTGGAACATAATTCTTTTAATGCTTTCATGAAAACATGCACACACACTTTACCTATCTAGTATGCATTCTTGTATTGCAAGCATCATTTAAGAGGCACACCAATTGTCATTTTATTGCTAATGAATTGTGGCAAGTTTTTTTTTACAACATCTAGTTGGACATGCACATTAGTAATTGATCATGTTAAGCCCATTTGGGGTCGTTTATAGCCCCAGGGTCTAATTTGTGCAAATGCAATTCGCAGAGACACAAGTCTCTCTTCAAGTTTTGTAAGTGCACTTGCATCTGGTAGTGGTGTATTACATCTTATTTGGTCAGGCATTGCAAAGTGTGGCAATTTTCCATTTTCAAGCGACCGTTTGCATGGAAGACAAATATTGCCACTGGAAAATGTTTTATCATTTAGTGTCAAGCAGAGGTATTCTGCTTCCAAATAAAGCGTGAAAGACTTAGTGTTTTTTGTGAGATTTAATTGATCACAAATTGCACATGCAATGGAAGGAGTGTCTTTTATTTGTTTCATATAGATTTGTTTTGCATCTTTCTTCAGTAGGGAACTATGGGTAGAAAGTGTTTGCTGGTTTTCATTAGTAGCAGTGCATGGTGTTGGCTCTAGCCCACGAAATGTGATTTTTTCCCCTCGGCTAGTGCTATGACCATTGTGGGATATGTAACCGTACGTGTCTCTCTCATGTATCTATTTTTTTCAAGATATGGTAGGTTAACTTATGCTTTCCATTGGAAACTAGTTCCACTTGTTGACAAGCCATGTTTGAGGTGGAATCAACATTTCTTATGAGCATTGCATCCTCACCGTCTCGATGATTCAAATTGTTATGTTCTTTATCATTCGACATTTGATGTTTGTGCTCAGTAGAAAAAGCAAAAACGCGATTGTGTTGTGCACAAACAATTTTTTTTAGGTTGTGATATGTCAGTTTCTATGTAGAAGGAAGTGTAGTAATGCATTTTTTTCTCTCACGTATGACCTTTTTCAAGTTGTGATAAGTTAGTATACATTTTTTGTTCAAGGTCAAGGTGACCTCATGACAACTGGGATGAGTTTCATTCTGATCAAATAACATGCGACGCTTATGAAGTTTCGATGTGGTTTGGGTGGCATTGACACTAGATCCTGAACTAGTAGTATTTCCTATATCACTAATGTATTTTTTTCTCTCACGTATGACCTTTTTCAAGTTGTGATAAGTTAGTCTATGTTTTTTGTTTAAGCCTTGTATGGTCTCATCACAACTTGGACGAGTTTCATTCTCATTAAATAGCATGCCACACCTATGCAAATTCGATGCGGTTTGGGTGGCATGGACAGTGGACCCTGTTAGGCTCCAACCCACTGATGTAAATTAGAGTACAATTGATTGTCAATCCGGTGTTTGTAAGACTTAGAGGGACATCCAAAATATATGGATTTAGAGATAACTTTTGTTCTTTCAGTGCAAATAAATCAAAGCTAATCTAAGGGATGAGTATGAAAGGAAATTCTAAGCTTCTTTATAGAAGGTGTATTCATAGATCTCTTACCATTAATCAACAATTAGAGTAGAAAAACATTCAACTAGTTTTAAGTATTCAAAACAGTAAGCATTCAAACTAAACTAGAAGCTTATAAATGTCTGAAAAGGCTAAACTCTTTTTACAAGAGATACATTCTTTGCTTTCCCACATTCATTAGCCAGATAACTTGATCAAATAAAACACAACAGTGTTATCTACAACATAATGTAAATTGAACTAAAGCTCATACCAAAATTTGCTTGAAAAGAATGAAAAAGGAGAAGTGTACTAGCTTGGCAAAGGGGGCCCTCCAGTGCTTCACTTGTACACCTAAGTTGTCTCAGCTAAGAAGGAACTTCCAACAACATTCACATAATCATATCATAGACATAATCAAGGACAAAACACAAAACTGATCTCAAGACTGCCAATTCAAAGTTTTCTTCATTAACATCCAGGATTGTCATACTAGTCCATGTCTTGGAGTATTTATACAAGAATTTTGAAACTGAAAATGCTAAGAAACCTCCTAAAGATAATGATTAGATCCATAAAATATGCTAGGAAGGTCGAATACCCCCTTCAGATCCATAAAATATGAACAAATCCCAAGAAAATCTAAAACTGTCCATGATTTTATGCTAAAACAGGGTATTTTCTGCTGAAGTGGCCATGTTTGACCAATGTTGACTAGACACTTGGAAAGCTCAGATATTGAAGCTGATAGGTATTCATCCATCCTTGTACATCAAGGATCATGACCCATGTCTCAAATTTTTCCCAGCTATCCTGCAAGTACACGAACCTAGGAGCAATTACGGGATTTAGTCAAATCCTGTAATTTATGATAAATTTTTAATTTTAATGCCAAAAATTCGAAAATTCAATTCTTAAGCTAAGGAATAATAAATGTACCTTGCATAAGCTATTTTATGGAAAATATGGAATAATATGAAGGCAAAATGGATGGTTTTGAAGGAAAAAGTATAGTTTATGGAGTGGAAGGAAGCATACAAATGTACTCAACATCTCCCCCAAGATGAAGACTTTGCATGTCCTCATGCACAAAAACAAAATGTTCTTGAACCTCTGTCAGTAATCTTCTGCCACCTCTGCTGCCTGCAACAATGTATCCACATTAACCTGAGCTGTATGAAGAACTTTCAATCTTTGATATTTTTCTTTGTATGCCTTCTTCTGCTGAAACCAGTTGTAGGCCTGTTTGGAAATTAGTTTGTTTTGCTTTTGAAGCTTCTTATACTTTTTCTTCAAGGTTTCATTCTCTTCCTGTCTTCTATGGCTTTGAGTCCTTAACATTTTGTTCTCTGTTTTTAAGTACTTTTCCAGGACTTCAATTTCCTTGATCTTTTTCTTCATTTTCTTGCTTTTCTTATCAAGTTCTGATGTGGACTCACCAACCATTTCTTCTATTTGATCTACTTTCTATGGTGATTGAGTTTCATCTTTCATATCTTTAATTAATTGTTTCACCTTTTCTTTCATTTGCTCATCATCTTCTAATGATTGTGCCTCTTTTTGTTTCTCCAAAGTTTGAATATGTGCATACTGTGCTTTATCATCACTTTATTTTATTTGTCCTTTTTGAACTTGTTGGCATTTTCTTGATTTCCTTTCATATGTGGTGAAAATCTTATCTTTTCTTGGAATTCTTTCTCCATTTTTACCATGCTTCTTGTTCTTCTCCTCCCCATAGGCTGTTTTGAGTTTGTTGCCTTGGGGTTTTGTATTTTTTCCTCATCATCTGTCACAACCAAGATATGTTCCTCTTTTACTTCCTCTTCCACTGTTTCAAAACCATTCCCACTGATAAATTGCTGCCAAGTCAAGTTCTGTTTCTGTAGCTCATTTATGATGATCATTTTAATGAAGCCACAATGGTATAGACTCTTTTCTGTATTCCTCCATTGTTTTTGAACAACCTTAGCCATCTTAGAAAGGCTTTGCAGTAGAAAGTAGGGCATGTTAATTTCACAGTCATTTTTTAAATGTTGTAGCAGCTAGATGTGATATAGGTAGGTAATACTAAATCTTCCTTCACAAGTTATAAACTTCTGGATGAGATAGGCTAATTCATCCCAAGGATGAATCAACCAATTCCTAGGAATTCCCTTTTTCCAATTGACTGCTGCCACCCTAGATCTGGAAACAAAAGATGCCCATGATTTATCTTTAAAGTTCTTAGTTTTGAAATATCTTTCTCCTGTTTGAGGTAATCCAGTGACTTGTGCAATTATATCTTCAGAGATTCTAATAGTGAGGTTTCCAATAGTGGCCCTTTCCCCATCAAATGAATGACCAAATTCTAAAGCAACTTCCTCATAGCACCCATCAAATTTCTCAAAGAAGGTTATTCATTGGTTTTGTTCAAGAATTTGCATACAGTCTCTGTGAATTTCTGAGGGGTTAAATCTTTCTGGTTCAAACCTAGATACCATCCTTCAGATTTTTAAGAGAATGAAGAAAAATTCACTGCTCAAGAGAAGGTCTATTCTTGTTCAAAAGTTTCTCAAGCTTCCAAGTCTTACAGAGTCTGTTCAATTCTATAATTTCTTCCTTTGTCTAAGATTTCTGTTAATACAAAGAAAAATTCATCAAATTTTTTTTATATCCCCAAACTGTTCTCTGTTTTAAAATTTTGATGAAAGGGGCATACCTGGTAATTTGTTCAGAACTTCTATGCCTTCTTGTGTCGAAACTCATCTTTCAAAATTGACCTTTGTTACCAGTGAATGGTTTCAGTTTTTAAAATGTTCTTCTCTCAGTAGAAAAAAATTGTCATTGGGTTCACTTACCTTTCCCTGGCTGACTCCTTCTTGAACACGTTCTCTTTGCCTTTACTCTCCACACATTCCCTTTCAACTGCCACGTTTTCTTCTACAGGGCGAGAATGATGTATGTTGATAGTAGAATTGTCAACATACCATTCGAGTTTTAACTGTCTAACAGAATTTTTGGGTTGGGTAAGCAAATGAAGGAACAAAAATAAGGGGATTTTGGATTTTGTATGGCGCTAGAGTGTTTGAAACAAAGCTATGTTGGTTTCAATGCATGCATTTGGAGCAGAGATGGGGATGAAGGATGCGAAGGGAGCGCTAGAGGAGAATGAAAATGAGAGTGCAAGGGTAGAATTATTTCTTATGGAGGTAAAAAAATGTGGGTACTATGATGTACAAGTGTACCACCTTTGTATAGGTCGATCATTGCTGGGGATGCCCCTTTTTCTTCATTTATACCTTTGTACTTCCCCTCTTCCTTGTAATCATCATAGGAAACGATTTTGAAAATGTGTTTATCCAACTTATGACTCCTTGATTCATTTCCTTATAGTAAGCATCCACTTTATTATGCTTAAGGCATTCTCCTTATGACCCCTTCCTCAATATGTACAAACAACAATTCAATATGTGTGCAAACAAAAACTTCTGTCTCCATATATGTATGCAACTTCTGTCTTCATAAAAGAGCATTTAACATTTCCAAAACAGTATATTTGTCTAATCAAATTGATAATCATGTTTTGAAAGTGTATGTAAGGATTTTGGAAACCATAAAATATTTACAAGAATAACTTCCATGCTCTTACTGTTTGATAGTGAAACCTTAAGTCTTTCTTATAGCTCCCTTGGAGACCAAACTGGTTGCCTTGAGTAACCAAAATGATGCTGTGAGGGTATATGAAATGAAGTGATGAAAAGATGATGTAGGGGAAGGGAAAGATAGGATTTTTATCATTGCTTTAACTTATGAAGAATTTTCCGAATTTTTAAAGCATTAAAAAGAAAAATGTATACTAAATTGTTTGCTCATTGTGTTTGCCTGATTGAAGCTGGCTGCAATGTTGCTGCAAGTCCTCAAATTTGATAAAGTTCTTCTTGTATTTCTTTTTCTTAGTATCTTCCTTAGGTCCCTCTGATAGATGAAGTTGATATTCTTTATGTTTTCTTAGGTCCCTCTGCTGGATGCATTGCTTCATATCCCTCTGCTGGATGCATTTCTCTTTGAAATGAATGCTGCCATCTGTAGAAGGCTTGAAAGGTCTTCAAAGAATCTTCAGAAATTTATACCTTATCCCCCTCAACCTTATATATTGACTTGTCCTCAAGTCTTTGACACAAAAACTTTTCAAAAAAACTACTATGTACAAATGCATGTTGTAAATGAAACTAGAAGGTAATAAAAAAATGTTTTTTGGAGAATTTTGATTGGCGAATTTGACTTGGTTTTTCAATGAAAATTCGAGTTTATATTGTGCCAGTTGCCTGGGTTTTCACAACTAAACTCCCTTTTTTTATATATATATTTTTTTGTTGTGTTATATATATATATATATATAATATATATATATATATATATATATATATATATATATATGTTTTATGAGGAACGTGAAGGAGACACATGATTGTGTTTGTCCAACACTTTTGTTGAGATATCTCGCTACTCGTGTCCTCACGACTTTGAATACCCAATGTTTGGGCTCTCACCCTGCGAACTCCCGAGTTCGCGAGATCTCTCGATCTCCGACACCTGTCCCCTTAAGATGGATAGCTCACAGTCTCTCGCCACTTCGTCGCCTCGCGTCCTCACGCCTCGCGACTTTTAACGCCAAACACTTGGGCGTTTACCCTACGAGCTTCGAGTTCGCGAGATCTCTCGATCTCTGACACCTGTCCTCTTCAGATGGACGGCTCATAGTCTCTCGCCACTTCGCCGCTTCGTGACCTCGCGCCTCGCGACTCTTAACACCAATTTCTCAACCCTTCCACTTACGAGCTCCCGAGATGCGAGGTGCCACCTGTCCACTTTCCGACTCCTGTGGTCCCACACCATTCTCAAGTGCCGATATCCCGAGATGACGTCAGCTAGGCCACCCCACAACACGGAGCTCTCGCCTCCTCACCACTCGTGAATTTGAATGCCTTCCTCTTCCAACCTCCGATGCCCGAGTCTGCGAGATGAGAGAATCTCTTTACACACGTCCTCCACAATGAACGGCTCTGATCTTGAAGGGATATCATGTCTCGTGATCTCGCTGCTCTTGCTGCACAACTTTTGGGGCTTCAACTCGCGAGTCCCCGATACACGATACCACGTGTAGATCCGACGGCTCCCGTGACTCCAAATCGACAGCTCCGTCTCTCCCGAGCTTCAAACTTCTTCGGAATCTTCTCGTCGTAACCTCCTTGCACCTCTGCAAGATCTGACGGTCCTCGGAACTTCGCGAAATCTCCTCAGAGGATTTCGACCGTCCATTCCTCCTTGTATAATCCACGAGATGAAAAAGAGTGTCTCTCCATGAGATTTCTTTGCCGCTTCGGCAACCTGCGATGCTTCTTGCAACTTCAAGTCGCATTTATCTGCACTGATCTCCAGCGACTCAGAGGCCTACCCTTCCTGAGCTTTTCACGTCTCAACTTCAAAGAGGTTCTTTGCATGCACTCTTTGCGGCAGTTCTCAAACACGTCTAAGTGTTGAGTCTTCTTGACTCTGCACACACCTGCAGCAGCAGTCCTCCAAAGCTTTTGCTCATTTTCACGACTGAGACTCTCCTTAGCCTGCGCACTCCTTGCACGACTTTAGCAACCCACTTTCACTTTTGAGTGCTTTGAGAACAAGAGTTTACTATTTGAGCCTTCTGTCAACGCACTCCTTGCGGATGACTTCAACTGCACTCCTTGCAGGAATCCTTGCTCAAAAGAGAAAAAATTGTAACTCACCTCACTTCCTCTCAGACTTCAATCTCGACACATGAAGTCATACACACAGCATGATAACAAATGCATAACAGGAAGAAATATTCATAAGCAGAGCATTCAACACACATACACAGAGAATAACACAACAACCATGAATCTGAATCAACTTCTCTATTAATTCCAGATCTGTACATGGGTGTTCTTTACAACTATCTGCTATTCTCCTATGCTCTTGATTCTTCTGACTCTTCCTGAATTGATAATGATACAACAACACAATGAGGGTGTCTATGTTCGGTTTTCCCTCTTTCTTCTATAACTATCTAATCTAGTATTCAATTCTATCTACCTGCAACTACTACTATAAATGCCTCTGTCTATCTCATACGAGAGCGTATGGCTCGAGGTATGATTACATTTTTACCAAGGCGCTTTCATTAAATGATCTCATTTAAGTTTGGCGCATCAACTTCAAGAGAAAATTTAAAAATTCAAAAACTTGCGCTGGACGTCTTCCAGCTGTCTTCTGCTTCCACGTTGGTTTTGCTTGTCGTGAGGGATGCTCCTGCATCACAAAGTCATTGGATCCATTATGGGAGTATGGCGAGCCTGTTAATCCAGGGAATTGAAAAGATCTCTCATGCAATATATGTGGGAAAAGAATGATCGTTGGGGTATACATGCTAAAATACCACCTTGCGAAAATTCCAGGGCATGAGGTGGAGATTTGTCCCATTTCAAGCCCAGAACTCATTGTGAAGGCCACAAAAGTACTTTAAGACTATGTAGAAAACAAAAAGTACGCAGAAGCCAAGAAAAAATAAATCACTTCAAGATCCAAGTCAAGCAAACACTCTTGAAGCAATGGGAGTGGAGTCTAGTGAGATCCACTCCTCACAGTCTGTAATGCCTACAACAACATCACCATTTTTTGTGCCAAGATCCACACCCGGTGCACAACCGTCTATCAGGTCCATGTTGAAAAAAAAGAGAAAAAAGAAGCAGAAAACATTGTGGGTAGATGCATTCTATGGAGTGATATTCCATTCAATTTTGCCAGGAACCCATTATATGTGTCGATGTTTGAGGTTGTTTCTATTTTTGGCCTCGCTTATAAGCTCCCCACTTATGAGGAGTTGAGAGGGCCCATCCTTCAAAATGAAAAGGCCGATTGCACTTAGAGGTCGCATGAGTTTCGAGATTCAAGGCAGTTCACAAGATGAACGAGGATGTCAGATGGTTGAATTGATGGGAAGGGTAGGACCCTTCTCAATTTATTGGTTCATTGTCCCAAGGGGACAATGTTTATGAAATCTATAGATTCATCTGGACATGTCAAGGATGCGACATTACTTTGTGACTTGTTGGATGGGTTCATCCAAGAGGTAGGTCCACAGCATGTTGTCCCAGTCATAACGAACAATGCTGCAAATAATGTGGTTGCTGGTAGGATGCTTATGTCCAGGTATCCTACACTATTTTGGACTCCTTGTGCCACTTATTGCCTTGAATTGATGTTAGAGTATATGGGAAAGATTGATTGGATCAAGGATGTCATTGATTCAACAAGGAGCATCACAAAATTCATATACAATCATGCTTTTGTACTTAGTCTGATGAGAAAATTCACATGTGACAAAGAGTTGGTGCGTCCTACCATCACACACTTTTCCACTAGTTTTATTTCTCTTCAGTCTCTCTTGAATTCTAGGTCGGAATTGCAGGAAATGTTCCTTTCACCTGAGTGGCGTGCTTTATCATTTAGCAATAAACAAGAGGGGCAAGCCATTATGAGGCTAGTTGCATACCGAGAGAGATTTTGGGATGTAGTGAACGAGGTGTGCACCGTCAGTGAACCTTTGGTAAAGGTTCTTCGCTTAGTCGACGAGGACAAGCCCGCAATGGGCTACCTATATGAGGTTATGAATACGGCCAAAGAGTCCATTTGTGCTTATTATGTGGACAAGGGGGATCAAGGGCATGAGAGAAAATAAATGATATGGAGGGTAATTGATGACCGATGGAACAACACACTCCATCGCCCCATTCATGCTGCAGGGTTATACCTCAACCCTGCATTCTCTTACACCTATGGCTTCAGGTTTGATTCAAAGGTTATATCTGGCTTCTTTGAGTGTGTCCAGAGGATGGTGCCAAGTGCAACTGACCGATTAAAGATTTCCCAAGAGTTGGAACTCTATAAGAGGTCCATTGGCTTATTTGGGTTTTAAATGGCCATAAATGACAGGAAGAACATAATGCCAAGTAAGTTTCACCTTGTTTTAACTTTTAACTTTTAAGTTTCAAAAATCATTTTTCAAATTTCAATTTATCAGATTAATCATTGATCTTCTTAAGTTGTTTCTTTGTTTTAAAGTTTAAACTGAATCATTGTCTTCTCTTATGTTTCTCTAATTCATTGTAGATACTTGGTGGGAAAACTATGGCACAAAGGTACCTATTCTACAGAAGATGACAATTCAGGTGCTTCGCCAGACATGTAGCTCTTCTGGTTGTGAGCGTAATTGGAGTGTATTTGAAAAAAATACACACCAAAAAGTCAAACAGGTTAGAGAATTTCAAACTAAATTTTAAATTCATTATAAAATTATAAATTATTAAATTGTCATTTAAATTTTATGCTTGTTTACATTCTAATAAATTAATTTATGATTTTGTACCCCACACCTTAATGATTCGGTCTACGTCTACTACAATCTCAGGCTGTGGGTTAAGCATCTTGAGAAAATTAACATGCCTTGTTAAAGCCTTGCAATTAACATGCATATAGGGTGATCCAAAAGCTATGAAATTAGATGTAGCAATGCTTGATTTACCATTCAATGAGGCTGATAATAAACCATATATAGCATCAATAAGTACATATATCTCTTATATAGATAGTCTTCTAAAGCTTCTCTGGTTAGATACCATATTGGAAGCGATTTTGGAATAGAAGTTATTTCTGCATCAATAAAGGAATTGCAAGGTTGTTGGTTATTTTAGATGAAGATATGGTCGACGGGTCATCCCTTGAGGAATGTTGCCATTTTGGGGTTATTCTAATTACTACTGCACATATATCTGGGAAAGATCTATTTTAGTAGGAGTTGGTCAACCTCCTAGTTGAGCTCCTTGTTGACTTAGTATTCAGATTCATTTTATGAGGAAGGAAGCGATGAATATACGAATAGGCAGGTGGCAACAAATGAATTAAAGAATAAGTACATCACGACAGTAATCCTATTTTTCATAGAAATTGGACAACGCACAGACTTGAGGTGTCAAGAGCCTCTTGTTAAATTTATTTAAGCCTAGTAATCTAATTTTTTAATCCAATAAATTTTAAAGCCCAGAACAAGAACAACAACAAATTCTAAATTTCGATTTATGAAACAAAATATAACTGAGAAAATTAACCCTTGCAATACGAAAAATAAAGAAACCAATCACACAATTTCAACACAACAAATTTGCCCTGGAAACCCCAACTCCGGGGAAAACTAACAAATGAGGGTTTTATTATCAACTTCAACAAATCCAGAAAATGTTTACAATCTAAACATGTTCCAAACCTGGCATTATCTTTCACAGAGAAATTTGGCTTAGATCTGAGCCTATGGCTCGTTGAGTCTCGGCCTCCTGCCTAACAACTCAACTGTCTGCAAGTAATGTGGTTGTAGGTGTGGTTGTGGGAGATCACGACCCCATGATTTGGCTCTATCTGAGTTAGAGAGGCTACGACCTTGCCTCCTCTCCCTCTCGGCTTCAACCTTGACCCCAAACTCAGCCCCAACACCCCTTTCACAGCCTTTGCAACAGTCATGACCCTCACAACCTTAGCACACCAAGAACTCGACCCCTCTCTCACGCTGCCACTCGAGTCTGCTAGAAAATGAAGACAAACAACCTTCCAATCTCCCTCTCGGCACGTGAACTCATCCAAGATTGAATCCTCACTTGCACACTTTTGCTTTGCAGCTGAAACCCTCAGTGTCACTATCATGAAATCGATTTCTCCTCAAGCCACCCCTTCTCCTTTGAAATTTCTAGCTAGATGATTCAATGGTGGATATTTGATCCCCCAACGTGTGTAATTAATGGCTACAATCTAACCTGATATTCACATTGAGTTTTGGATAAGCTCAAAAAAATCTTATCGTAGAAGGTTAACTAATATTGATTAATAATTGTTATTTCCTATGTTACGACCTTGCCTTCTCTCCCTCTCGGCTTCAACCTCGACCCCAAACTCAACCCCAACACCCCTTTCACGGCCTATGCAACAGTCACGACCTTCACGACCTTAGCACGCCAGGAACTCGACCCCTCTCTCACGTTGCCACTCGATTCCGCTAGGAAATGAAGACAAACAACCTTTTGATCTCCCTCTCGGCACCTGAACTCACCCAAGATTAAATTCTCACTTACACACTTTTGATTTGTAGTTGAAACACTCGGTGTCACTATCATGAAATCAATTTCTCCTCAAGCCACCCCTTTTCCTTTGAAATTTCTAGCTAGATGATTCAATGGTGGAGATTTGATCCCCAACGTGTGAAATTAATGGCTACAATCTAACCTGAAATTCACTTTGAGTTTAGGATAAGCTCAAAAAAAGCTTCTCGTAGAAGGTTAACTAATACTGATTAATAATTGTCATTTTATAAATTTAAACTTAGGAAATATTTAAATGATCACTAATCAGATTAATTAATCACATTTTCCTAAGTTAGACTTAGGAAAAATTTAAATGACATGGAGAAACATTAAACCCTTTATCTTTTCCTTGCATGACACCTTTTGTCACATACCCACTACGGAAAAAATAAAATTTTCGCTCTTTCTCAAGGGATAGAATCCCCGAATTCCTACGGGGGCCTAGCGCAGGCTAGCTCTTCCCTTATCCACCTCCATGTGATCGTTGGTTATGACCACAGGCCAAGCCAAGAGGTGTCTTTCACATTTCACGACTTAGCGATGCAAGAGAGTCCAGTCTTTCAACTCTTCAAACCCCGAAACCTGAAATCTTACCTTCGATGAGATCAACGGCTGCGAATCTCCCCCTGATCTAACGGTCCTGGCCATATCGGGATTTCGGTAACCAAGAGTTTGAAATGCAGCGACCCAAACCACTGGTCACTCCATTCCCCGAACTCCGATACGCGAATTCTTGTACGAGATCCAACGATCCTCAATGATTTGGATCCAACGGTCCATATCTTTTTGGAGTTTCGTGAACCGGGAGTTCACGATGCAGTGACTCCAAATCTCTTGTCACTCCAATCCCCAAATTCTGATATGGGAATTCGTGTATGAGATCAACGACCCTCGTTGATCTAGATCTGACAGTCACTATCTCTCCTAAGCTTAAGGGTGTTGAAAGACACTCAGTTTTAATCCCTTCGCTGTTCTACGAGATCCAATGGCCCACGGGATTTCAGAGCTTTCCCCGAACTCCGACCGCTCACCATGTGTCTCCTTCGATGGACGGTCCAGATCCAGGTTAGATCGATGACCCACAAGCCCTGTGATCTAACGGCTGTGATCTCTCTTAAACCAATGACTAGGATTAAGTCATGATTTCGCGACTCGCGAGTTCTAAGAACTCCTTCTGTTGACTTCTTTCAGCGGCAAGTCAGCGAAATTTCTAACTCTTGCCACGTGTCCTCTACAAATGGACGGTCCAGATCTGTCACGACCCAACGATCGCGATTCGTTGTCGACGATTCCCCATCAAGAGTCTGGGGAAGCCTTCTCTTGTGATTTCTTGGTGCCGAAACGTCGATCGGCAGCCACATGTCCCTCTGATGGACGGTTGCGACCTTTAGCATGATCAACAGTTGTGATCTTTTCAAGATGATCAATGGTCGCGATCAATCCTGGCTTTCTCCTTTTCGATAATTTGGGAGAGTCTTCACTCCCGTTTCTTCGGTGCCAAATCCCCGATGGATGTGGATCTTTGACACGCGTCCTCTGGCATGGATGATCATGATGCTTTCAGGACTTTGACGAGTCCCCTCTCCCCTGCATGCACCAGGTTAAACATCGTGTGCCTTTTCTGGATCTGATGGCTATCAGTCCCCTGCACTCGATCTGACGGTTCATATCTATTCTCCTACGCACTCTTCTCTGACTTCTGAACGTAGGCTCCAACGGTCCAGATTTTCCCCTGTGAATCGGCGATTCACCTTTCAGGGCTTTGGGGAAATCCTCACCTCTATTTCCCCGAATTGAACCAACGGTTCAGATCTTATTTTGATCACGATCTGTATCACTCCTGAGCTTCAATATGCTCTGAAACCTCCAAAAGGTTTCTCAACCTCTGCACTCCATGCAGGGTTTTTGCACACAACGGTGCGATCCTTCCTGAGCTTTTCTAGGACTTAGGGAGTTCTGGGTTCGGTTTGCCTCGCAGACAGCCTGTGTCGATTTGCATTACCTCTCCTAAACTTAACAAACTTCGTCCTCCAAGGACTCTAAACAATTAGGAGGGTTGGCATGCATACATGAAACTGTGTTCGGGGTCGACGAACACACACTCCGTGACTCTGACTTATGCCTCCACGAGACACAAGCATTTACGAGTATAAAATCATCTCCTAACCATATAATTTCTTACTGGTCTAGTTATACAATCAAGCGGAAATAAGGGGGATACGGTATATCCCTTAAAAATATGTACAATTCCTGAAACATGCACAATATAACCAATTCATACACAGTTACGGCTAAATTACACAAGGTAGGAAATCGCTTATCTATTACAGGTTGTCGCCAACCAACTGACTATGGGTGTTCGTCTTTCCACCCGACCATAGGCTGAGAGGAATTCATTCTTAGCACTCTGGCCACTCCCATGCCAAGCCATGATATCACCAGGGAGTTCTCACAGTTCTCAGGAGCTATGTCTCTGTCCCAGCTTCTGCTCGGGTCATGTTCTTTGCAACTCAGAGCTTTCTCTTTCGATTATAGCCTCAGCTAAGTTTCTCAGATGCTCTTCCACATCAAGCTCGCAGCCTTCCATTCGTGATTCCGCTGGAACATCTTCCTTACGAGCTTACGTTCTTACATCCCGTGTCTCCTCTCCCTTCTATATCCCCCTTACCCTGGAAGGTTTTGCCGACCTATCATGTTCCTTCTGTCAGAAGGAAGCTCAGGTCTGCAGGTCACTGTGATACTTCGGGCTGATAGCCCATGTTTCCATTTATGGGGGTGGTTGATTGTTCAATCACCAGTCCTTTCTTCATTAACTGATTTCTTTCCTTGGGATTCGAAGGAGGTTTGTCATCCTTATCAAGGGAGATTTGGGGTTATTTGATATATGAACCCTCTTGTATAGTTTTCACATTCTTCCTCTAGTGATATCATGGCCAGTACTTTCAAGGTTCAAGGCTTCACCCCCACAATCAGTTATTGACAACTCAAACAATAATACATTTACATTGTCCTCATGCATTAGCATGGCAATTCCTATTTTATGATTAATTACAAATTGGGGGAAACAGGGTGTTACAATTCCCTCCCCCTTAAAGGAACACCGTCCTCGGTGTTCTTTCTCAAAAACATCTGTCATGCCTTTCTCATTCAGCCTCTTCAAAAGTCTTAACCTTCGTCCTTGGTCAGGTCCTCTTTCAGGATCTTAGTCTTTGTCATCTGCCTTCAATAATTCTTGGACAACAAACACATTAATCACAATTTTGTGCAAAAACATCTTACTGTTGTTCAAAATTCAAAAGGAAAATTTCATAATCTTAGCACAATACTTATCTGTGCAGTTTGTGGATCTGTATCCACATGGTAGTTTTGTTATCCATGTGCATCGCTTTCCTTGACGTACCCATTGGGTGCATGATTCCAATTCAATAGTTCACAAGAGCTATCATGATTTCATCTTCCTTTCTAAGGTTTTTTTCTACACGGGAAACTACCCACCGTGTGCATGATTCCAATAGTTTACAATAACTATTAAGGTCTCATCTTCCTTGCGGTCACTCACCCTCCAGGCCCAGGCTCAGGCATCCCCTTCACTGCTATACAGTCCCTTAGGTGATCCATCTTTCCCTACCAAGGTTTTCTCGCACAGGAAGAATTTCGGAGACTCTATCGAGTCTTACAGTCGAGGCGTCCCTCAGACTTGCTCTGTCGAGGCATCCCTCTGGCTTGTGTTACCTCAACACAATGTATTTTAGGCAATCATGACTTATCATGGGGTTCTCATGACTCGGCGGTAGCCTTTTTTTATCATCTTCAGCTTTGGCAGCCTTCATCTGTTCCTTCTGGACAGATCTTTTCTCCTCACCTGTGTCACAGGCATACAACAATCGTGAGACATCATTATAAATTCCAACTTTCAAAATTTTTATTGCAAATCTGTCACCCACAAATTTTTCCAATCTCTTCTTTTATTTTCAGATATGTTCTGTACGAAACCAGATTCACAAGCATGGGACTTTCTTTCCCATAACATTTTAGCTCAGCAAGAAATCGGTCTTCCTTATGGGCTTACAGCATTGCCATATCCAAGACTCTTTCTTCCTGCAATCATTCCTCAGCTAATCAAATTGTTAGTTCTCATGCACATACATTTTTATCGCACCTTTTCAACTTCATCACAACAATTTCAGAATTGTGCATACTAACAATCAAATTCACTTTCTCAAAAGGAAACACCATTCCTCGCAGTTTGGCTCAGCGTGCAATCGGTCTTTCCTATGGGCTTACAATGTTGCCATATCCAAGACCCCTTTGCTTCCTGCACTTTCAACTTCAATTGGCCAAACAACTTGTTAGCTTTGTTAAATTACTTTCTCAAAAAGGAAACACAATTCCTTGCAGTTCGGCTCAGCAGGCAATCGGTCTTCCTTATGGACATACAACACTGCCATATCCAAGACCCTTTCCTCCCTGCAATTTCATTCTTTACACAGCCAAACAATTGTTAGTTTTTCGTGTACATTACCTTTTCGAAAATCAAGTATACTAACAGTCCAGGTCATTTCATCTATTCAAGGATTCAAAGAAAAATGATACATCATCCCTTACCTATGCATCATTCCAGCCTACCAAATTTTCAAAATGTGATTCAGATATCAATTGATTTTAATGAATGCGCCAACATTTGTGGCCACATTCATACCCAATGCACCCTTGCATTGATTTCAAGTTTGTCACACTTTATGATAGGTTCTTGGCCATGGTGTGTTGGAACTTAACCAACCTCTCCACCACATGGCCTATTCGTTTTCATTCATTCTTACAACAGGACCATGCTTCCTGCTATAGGCCGATCATGACCCCAAATCGGTATACCATAACTCAAAGTTTCACATGAATGCTTTTAAGCACTCTCTGATTGTCAATGCATTCATGACATATCAATTCATGAATTCTTCCAAGGGTTACAAACATTGTTTACTACCAGAGGTTCATACCCCCATCATTCCAGTTCTTCGTCCTGATTCATACCTTACTTGGGTATCCAAGGCATACAACTGTCTTTCAAGTTTATGCATAACACTAAGACAATAAAATATTTCAGAAGGGGTTCTTACCAAATCCCTTCATACCTTGTGCCACACAGGCACGGATATCTTTATACCGTTTCTTAGCCGCTAGCACCCTCTTTCTTATTTTTACCTCATCACCAATGCTTTATGGGGACTTTTACAACCCTGTCAACAATCTTTCACTCGCAGCGTTCTCTTGGTCGTTCTCTGTTTGAGGTTGCCCATCATTGACAACTGTCTTCCTCAATAGCTCCAATTCATTTCTATACACAGCATGCATCATCATAGACACAATTACATTAGTCATAATATTAAACCAAATGCATGTATCATAACATTCGAATTCATAAACATCCTCAAATGTTTCCATAAGTGCAACACAAACAAATTTCGATTGTATCTTCGGCAATACAATCCTTATTACTTATGGTGTCAAGACCTTTTTATTTTTATTGGCGTACCAGCTTTCTCATCCAAGGGAAAACATAATACTCGGCGAGGAAAGAGTTGAGGACTCTCCCCTTCTTCCAACTCTTCCTACACCGCCTAGGACTTTTCAGCCCAGCCGAGTTATCTCTAAGGCCTCACTGTCTCTTCTCTACTTTTGCAATTCTACTCCCTGTCGAGATCTTCCTGCTCTTTTCCTTGAGCCGCCTTGGTTAGGCCTCACCCTAACCTTTTTTGGGATACCGCAGCATGCTTTAATAGAAACTCTTTGCTCATAATGAATCAAGAACATGTGCATCCTACACACTTCCATTCGGTTATCGGAATGGTCAATATTCAGTTGTTAGTCTTCTATTAATTACATGATTCTTTCAAAATGTAATCCAGGATTCTTATATATGGACAGGCCTTGCAACCCATTGTCCAACCTTCAACAATTTTTAGGGTTGTGACTCTGTTCTTCTGACAAAGTCCTTACACAGTTCCTCCATCAGGAACTCCTTCGGCATGCAACTCCCTTGTTGCATATCCATCACTATTTGTGATGGCCTCAGCCTTGAGTTAGCTTTAGTTTTTTTTTTTTTTACTAAATATTCCCCTCAAGGAATATAAACATGCGTCTTTGTTAACTTACATCTATGACGTACTTAACCATTTTCATAATCCTAAGAATGCATGTAGCTATCATAGTTATATGGTGCCGACCCCCCCCCCTCCCCTTTCTCTCCAAGAGTTGCGTGACCTCTCGGTTTTAGGATCTTCTTAAGACTGCACTGAAACAGGCTTTGATTCCCTGCTGGAACCTATAAGAAACAATCCATGGGTCTTCACAAATTTCGACCCGTGTGTAAAAGCGCTTAAACGCAAGTCTCTTCCATGTGACCACACACTAACCCAAAAAGGTGCGTCGCGATTTCACATATCGGCGATATGAGTCAATCGACTCTCCATCCTTCAAACTCTCGATACCCGAAATGCTGAAATTTCGGATTAGATCAACGATCACAAACAGCTCTCCAACCAACGGTTGTGATTATGTCATGATTTCACGTTTCGCGACTTTGAGACTTTTGTTATGAAGCACCTTGAATCCTTCGATCCCCGAAATTATGAAATTTTGAAGTTCTCAATCTGACGGTCATGATTCTTCCACGATTTGACAGCTCAGATCTCATCGAGCTTTCGCGTATTGGGATTTCACGATTTCGCCTATCGCGAAGTCGAAAGACCTTTCACCTCCGTTCTCCCAATCCCCAAAATTGCGAAATTCTCTCTGGATGATCAATGGTCCAGATCGCTCCTTGATCAACATCTATGATCTTTTCGCAAATTTCTCGTTGCTTCTTCCTAGCCCTTTGGTTTTTGTGAAATTCTGGTATCTCCTTGCAACTAACCAGTGCGCTACTTCTCCGAGATCGAACAACTGGAAACATTTCGGCTCTTTCTGACTGGATCTTGACTCTCGATCTTATCCAATCTTCAAAATTCTTTTCTGAAGGATTTCTCCCGCTCAATCCTCCGTACTTGTTCTTTCTTCGAACTTCAGTTTTCTGTGCTTCACCTTTGAACACTTCAACTCTTTGAAACTTAGAAACTTTTTCTAAGTGTTTCCTCTCGAGACTTAAAACCACTACTCCTCCTAGTATACTCTACGCTCAACCTCTGGAGTTTTCAAACTTTAACACAAGCTTTATTCTATACGCACGTTCGGCATACAAAATTTCCCTGCTATCTCTTTTGAGCTTTTAAGTTAGTTACAAGACTTATCTCATAGTCATAACTCATACGGATGTTACCCTCTCTTTATGGGAAGAACCAACAAGGGTCACTCTTGGGAATTAGCAATAGTCCCAAAGGACTCCTCTTAATCTTGTTTAAACAAATTATCCCTGTTGTCGATTCTAACCATTATAGGTCAGGTAATCTGACCCTACATATTTTCATCAGTCCTCTCAATCGTGAGGATTTATATGCTCAGGGTTTAGTCTTTTAATAATGCAGTAATTATAACTTTCTAAGGATCCTACCAGTCCTTACCAGATTTCCTAAATCATGAAGGAGTTCTTCATGAGGATCTTAATTCTTACCTAACCAGCGATCTCAATTGCAAGAGACTCTACCTGCTTTAGTAGGTAGCCATCGTCACACTATAACAGAACAACTCTGTTCATGTCCCCTTTCTGGCTCGTGTAGCTTCATAGCACAATTTATTCCACTTTAGTTATTCACACTCAAGTATTATCAGTAATATTGATCAGTGCATCCTTACTCCTATAAGAGTAGTTATCATTTTGACAAAGGAACAATATAATTCCTTTGCTGGAATTCCGTAGAAATTCCCAAATTACAGTTTCATTCTGCAGTCCTTCTCCTTAAAGAGAAAATGCAGATAACAATATCTCCTTACGCGACGCGTACATGAGTCAAAGCAGGCCAAGTGTTGTAACCATGCTCTAATACCAATTTGTCACATACCCACTACGGCAAAAATAAAATTTTCGCTCTTCCTCAAGAGATAGAATTCTCGAATTCCTACGGGGGCTTAGCGCAGGCTAGCTCTTCCCTTATCCACCTCCATGTGATCGTTGGTTATGACCACAGGCCAAGCCAAGAGGCGTCTTTCGCATTTCACGACTCAGCGATGCAAGAGAGTCAAGTCTTTTGACTCTTCAAACCCCGAAACCCGAAATCTTACCTTCGATGAGATCGGCGGCTGCGAATATCCCCATGATCTGACGATCCTAGCCGTATCGGGATTTCAGGAACTAAGAGTTCAAAATACAACGACCCAAACCACTGGTCACTCCATTCCCCGAACTTTGATACGCGATTTCTTGTACGAGATCCAATGATCCTCAATGATTTGGATCCAACGGTCCAGATCTTTTCAGAGTTTCGTGAACCGAGAGTTCACAATGCAGCGACTCCAAATCTCTTGTCACTCCAATCCCCGAATTCCAATATGGGAATTCGTGTATGAGATCAACGACCCTCGTTGATTTGGATCTGACGATCACTATCCCTCCTGAGCTTAAGGGTGTTGAAAGACACTCAGTCTTAATCCCTTCGTTATTCTACGAGATCCAATGGCCCACGGGATTTCAGAGCTTTCCCCGAACTCTGACCACTCACCACGCGTCTCCTTCGATGGACGATCCAGATCTGGGTTAGATCGATGACCCACAAGCCTCGTGATCTAATGGTTATGATCTCTCTTAAACCAACAACTAGGATTAAGTCGTGATTTCGCGACTCGCGAGTTCTAAGAACTCCTTCCATTGACTTCTTTCAACAGCGAGACAACAAAATTCCTAACTCTCGCCACGTGTCCTCTACAAATGGACGGTCCAGATCTATCACGACTCGACGATTGCGATTCATTGTCGATGATTCCCCATCAAGAGTTTGGGGAAGCCTTCTCCTGTGATTTCCTGGTGCCGAAATGTCGACCGACAGCCATATGTCCCTCTGATGGACGGTTGCGACCTTTAGCCACGATCAACAGTTGTGATCTTTTCGGGATGATCAATGGTCGCGATCAATCCTAGCTTTCTCCTTTTCAGGAATTTGGGAAAGTCTTCACTCCCGTTTCCCCGGTGCCAAATCCCCGATGGATGTGGATCTTTGACACGCGTCCTCTGGGATGGACAATCCCGATGCTTTCAGGACTTTGACGAGTCCTCTCTCCCCTGCATGCACCAGGTTAAACCTTGTGTGCCTTGTCTGGATCCGACGGCTATCGGTCCCCTGCGCTTGATCTGACAATTCAGATCTATTCTCCTGCGCACTCTTCTCTGGATGTCTAGATGTAGGCTCCAACGGTCCATATTTTCCCCTGCGAATCGGCGATTCGCCTTTCAAGACTTTGGGGAAATCCTCACCTCTATTTCCCCAAATTGAACCAACGGTTCAGATCTGATTTTGATCACGATCTCTATCACTCCTAAGCTTTCATAGGTTCTGAAACCTCCAAAGGGTTTCTCGACCTCTGCACTCCATGCAGGGTTCTTGAACACAACGGTGTGATCCTTTCTAAGCTTGTCTAGGACTTAGGGAGTTCTGGGTTCGGTTTGCCTCGCAGAGAGCTTGTGTTGATCTGCACTACCTCTCCTGAGCTTAACAAACTTCGTCCTCCAAGGACTCTAAACAATTAGGAGGGTCGGCATGCGTACATGAAACTGTGTCCGAGGTCGACGAACACACAGTCTGTGACTCTGACTTATGCCTTCACAGGACACAAGCATTTATGAGTATAAAATCATCTCCTAACCATATAATTTCTTACTAGCTTAGTTATACAATCAAGCAGAAATAAGGGGGATACAGTATATCCCTTAAGAAATATGTACAATTCCTGAAACATGCACAGTATAACCAATTCAAACACAGTTATGGCTAAATTACACAAGGTAGGAAATTGTTTATCTATTACAAGTTGCCGCCAACCAACTGACTGTGGGTGTTCGTCCTTCCACCCGACCATAGGCTCATAGGCATTCATTCTTAGCACTCTGGCCACCCCCATGCCAAACCATGATATCACCAGGGAGTTCTCACAGTTCTTAGGAGCTATGTCTCTGTCTCAGCTTCTGCTCGGGTCCTGTTCTCTGCAACTCAGAGCTTTCTCTTTCAGTTATGGCCTCGGCGAGGTTTCTCAGATGCTCTTCCACATCAAGCTCGCAGCCTTCCGTTTGTGATTCCGCTGGAGCATCTTCCTTACGAGCTTGCGCTCTTCTGTCCCATGTCTCCTCTCCCTTCTGTATCCCCCTTACCCTAGAAGGTTTTGCCGACCTATCCTATTCCTTCTGTCAAAAGGAAGCTCAAATCTGCAGGTCACTACGGTACTTCGAGCTGACAGCGCATGTTTCCATTTATGGGGGTGGTTGATTGTTCAACCACCAATCATTTCTTCATTAATTGATTTCTTTCCTTCGGATTTGAAGGAGGCTTGTCATCCTTATCAAGGGA
>CBVK0103309783.1:0-14377 GCA_900067695.1 Picea abies
TTCAAGGCTTCACCCCCACAGTCATTTATTGGCAACTCAAACAATAATACATTTACATTGTCCTCATGCATTAGCATGGTAATTTCTATTTTATGATTAATTACAAATTGGGGGAAACAGGGTGTTACACCTTTCCTAAGCAAAAACACATGTCTAAGCTACAATATTTCAGCACTCCCTCTTAGCGAGGAAGGTGTTCTCCACTATTCCCATCTTATCCCTGAAGAAGACAAACTTGTCTTTCATCAAGGCCTTGGTGAGAATATATTCCACCTCTTCATCTGTAGGCACATATTGTAGTTCGACTACACCCTTCTGCACACAATCTCAAATGAAGTGATACATGATTTCGATGTGCTTTGACCTTATCATGGAACACTGGATTTTCATAGAGTTTTATGTGACTCTGATTATCACAATGTATGATGGTCGGTTCTAGCTCTTGACCAGATAGTGTTGCTAGCAGTTTCTAAAGCCATATGGCCTCACATGCTGCCATGTATTCTACTTCCGTAGAACTCAATGCAACATACTTTTGCTTCCTACTAAACCAAGAGACAACCCTTGATCCCAATTTGAAACAACACCCTGAAGTGATTTTCCTATCCACTACATTGCCTTCCCAGTCTGTATATGTAAATCCAATCAACTTCACTCCATCTCCTTGAGCCTACCTCAAACCATACTCAATTGTACCACGTAGGTACCTCAATATATGTTTCAATTCTATCCAATGTGCTCTCCTTGGTTCAACCATGAACTGGCTGAGAGTATTCTCAACAAAACAAATCCATGGCCTAGTATTGACCAGATACATGAGAGAGTCTATCAACTGCCTGTATAAGGTAGGGTCCATTGCCTCCTTCTTGGAAGCATCTATATTCTTCCAATTAGTAACCATGGGTGTAGACATCGACCGACAGTCATGCATCCTTAACCTCTTCAAGATCTCCACTATGTATTTCCCCTATCCCAGGAAAATCTCACCATCTCGTTGCCACATATCCAATCCAAGAAAATAGTGCATTAGCCCCAAGTCCTTCATATAGAACTCCGAAACAAGATCCCTATTGCATTCTGCTATGAGCCTCTGTGAACCTGTCAGAAATAGATTGTCCACATATAACACAAGAATGAGTGGTTCTCCCCTATAATAATATAGTAAAGGTTCGAGTCCACCTCACTCTTCACGAAGCCCATGTCGTGGAAGTAACTATCAATGCGCCCATACCATGCTTTGGGTGCCTACTTGAACCCATACAACATTCTCTTCAGTATACATACATGGGACTCCCTCTTGTATGACTCAAAACCCTCTGGATGTTTTGGATGCTCATGTCATGTTTCTTCTCTCCTTTGGAGGTCTTCCCACTTCTTTAGCCTTTCTTGGTTTTATCTTTTCCCTTTCTCGCAAGAGCAATATTTTCTTCCTCCTCTCCCTTGTGATGATTGTTGTTGCCACTGAGAGATGTTAACCTCAACTCCTCTTGCATGAATTCATCCCATAATCGATCCCAATCAGGAGTGTGTTCCTTGGCAACAATGTCTCTCACAAAGACATCCCATGACTTGGAGAAGCCATTCAACGCTACCCTCACAAGTTCAGTGTCATACACACTCTCTCCAACAACTGTTAATTCATCCTTTATTTTCCTGAGTTTGGCGAGGTATGAGGATACACTACCCCCCTCCACCATTTGGTATTTCAGAGTTTATCCTTTAGAACCATCTTTCTGTTGAGGTTTGAATTCTGGTACAGCTTGATGATAGTTTCCCACATCTTCCTAGTTGTATCCAATCCTGAGAGGTGAGGGACGATATGGCCCTTAATACCATCCATGATAATACACCTTTCCCTGGCATCATTTTTCCTGTGAGCATCAACTTGTTGTGCATCAATTGGAACTACAAGAGTTTGAAGTGCAAATTCCTTGATCCCATACTCCTCCAATGACAACATTATATGCTCCTTCCAGATGCCAAAGTTAGATGCACCATCTAACCTATCTTTAAATCTGATACCTGAGATTAACATTTCTTTGAAACCCTTCTATCACAACCTCCTGGTGTTGAAGATTATTGTTGGCTGAAAATTCTTGTGTAAACCCTTGGCTTCCTTCTCAAAGGCAAAGTTTTGATACCGTGTTAAATTTCTTTAAGCCCAATAATCTAATTTATGAATCCATCAAATTTTTATGCCTAGAACAAGAACAACAACAAATTCTAAATTATGATTTATGAAACAAAAATATAACTGAGCAAATTAACCCTTGTAATACACAACAGAAAATAAAGAAACCAATCACACAATTTCAACACAACAAATTTACCCTGGAAACCCCAACTCCGGGGAAAACCAGCAAACGAAGATTTTATTATCAACTTCTGCAAATCCAGAAAATGTTTACAATCTAAATCTATGCCAAACCTGGCACTATCTTCCATAGAGAACTTTGACTTAGATCTGAGTCTATGGCTCACTGAGTCTCGACCTCCTACCTCACAACTCCATTGTCTGCAAGTAATGCAGTTGTAGGTGTGGTTGTGGGAGCTCGCAACCCCACAATTTGGCTCTGTCTGAGTTAGAGAGGCTACGACCTTGCCTCCTCTCCCTCTCGGCTTCTACCTCGACCCCAAACTCAACCCCAACACCCCTTTCACAACCTCTACAACAGTCACAACCCTCACGGCCTTAGCACGCTAGGAACTCGACCCCTCTCTCACGTTGTCACTCGAGTCTTCTAGGAAATGAAGGCAAACAACGTTATGATCTCCTTATCGACACCTGAGCTCACCCAAGATTGAGTCTTCACTTGCACACTTTCGATTTGTAGCTAAAACCCTCAGTGTCACTCTCATGAAATAGGTTTCTCCTCAAGCCACCCCTTCTCCTTCTAAATCTTTGGCTAGATGATTCAGTGGTGGAGATTTGATCCCCAACATGTCAAATCAATGGCTATGATCTAACCTAAAACTCACTTTGAGTTTTGGATAAGCTCAAAAGAAGCATATGGCAAAAGGTTAACTAATACTGATTAATAATTGTCATTCCCTAAATTTCAACTTAGGAAATATTTAAATTATCACTAATCAAATGTAAGATCCCCTTCCATATGACCAAGGTACTTGAGGACTTGGCAGCCTAGTTGTCCCCCTAGGCTATAGTCTCATCTAAAAGGGGACTAAGGTGGCCAAAATATGTCATTAAGAATGCTAATGTCAAATGAGAAAAAGTGACATTGGCAAACATGGAAATATAAGTTAATTAGCTAATATGAGATAATTGAAGAAGACTTTAGAAAGCCAATTAATAATTTAAGTGAGGAATTAGAAGCTAGAGTATAAAAAAGGATGAGGGTGCCTCACTTCCTCATTCTTGATCATTTCTATTTGCAACTTTGAGCTTTGGTAGCTTGAGTGTTTTGAGGGTTTTGACTAGACAAACCCTAGAGATCAGCGTTGAAGTGAAAGATCCCTCTTTTCCTGATCTGAGCTTGGCCAAGGTGGTGAAAGATTCCACCCTCACCATTCTTTTCAATTCAGTTCCATTTCAGCTAACATCTGTGAAGAAGGGCGCATTGTGAGAGGTTTTTATGTAGGAGGGGCGCACTATCCAATCTAAGGGAGTTTGATTTGGCTTCTAGTGGTTAGATCTTGAGGAGATTTAGACTTGGGTGCATTTGCCATAACTGGAGCGACTTTTCTTGCTACTTCTTGTGGTTTTCCTCCATAATTATTTATTATCAGAGTTGGGCGTGTTTACTGAAGGGGGGTGCAACTAGGGTTAGAGATCCATTGCTTTGGGGACAGATCTTGCATCTACATCAAGGGAAAGTCATCATTTGAGCTAGCCATCTTCTTCCCTACATGATAACAACAATTTCAGGAAGGTTTGAAGTCAGATCTGAGCAAATTGAATCTTCATGGGTCACTTCAACAGATGAGGGCACAACTCAACCAAAAATTATAGCAGTTAAAGGAAGGGAAAGAAAGTGATCTTGTAGATCTTTTGCATGCAGCTTGTGGAGGCTCTTGGGAGCCAATCTCTTTGATTTCTATTGTATTTTGGAAGTGTTATCGTCCACATCTTCCATCCTTGTATATATTTCCATATTTGCTCTCTTATTGTATTGAGGTCAGCTTTATAATAAATAAATACATATATGAGTTTGTGGCTATTCTTTGTTGTTGTTTCTATTAGCTTCATTGTTGTTAAGTTCATTTCCATCATTGCAAACTATTTGTGTTGTAAAACTCAATATGAAACCCCAAATCTGAGCTTAAGGAAGTTGTTGGTGCGAATTGTTTGACAAAACACCTCAACCAAAAAACCATAAAAATCAAAACATTCCACACAAATCCACTTGGAGAAACATTAATCCTTATGTCTTTTGCTTGCATGACACAATGCCTAAGCAAAGACACGTGTGAGCTATAATATTTCAACACCTATAAGTCATCCTCACTCATAATTCTATTTTAGAAAGTCAATTCCAAAAATGAAGGCAACCATTCAGCATTCAAGGACCATAAAAGAAACAACTAAAGACTTCTTGTAGGGGGTTAGTAGGTTAGGAAATTTATGGCAATAATGACTGTGTCCTCTCTAATGATGAAGTCTGTTGGGCTATTGTCATTTTTCAAGATCAAAGATTAATTCATGGATTCATGGCTCATCTCTAATAAAGCCTTGTTTCTTTCTCTATTTACTATGAAGCTTCTTTAAATTTCCATCTTTGTTCTTCTTAGTTAATCTGTAATTTGCAGTCATATTTATATCTGTTGAAAACAGTGATTTGGTATGACCACCACTATTGTTAATAAGAGATTGTTTGCAAGTTATTTTGCAAGCGTTTTATTGCTAAATTCACTATTTGTGACCAACTTTAGCACTCATTTATTTTCTTGGATTCATTATTTTATGCCCAACAAACCATCCTTCTTCATCTTAGATTAACAATGACTTCCTTACTCACCATTAAGTCTAAGATCTTATATTCTTCTCATTTCCTCCACCTTTCACTGCAAGCTTTTGTGCTCTGCTACTTGAAACTCAGTGCCTAATGAATTAGGACTCTGATCATAGAAATTTACAATCTTCATTCCAATCAACGATCATTTATTCCTTAACCCTGTCTACCATGTTTTATCATGCTTATCATTTAAATCTGGCATTCAGATCTTAATGACCAAGAGTTGTTGCTTAGTGACAGTGGGTAGCCAGTTGTCTTATATCTAATGAGGGAGTCGGCTTGTGGCTCAAAGTAGGTTTTCAAGATGTCTTGGCATTGTTCCTAAGCAGTAGAGAACAATCTCAAGTTACAACATAGTGTGTCAAGAATCTCATCATTAGAACTCTCAAGCAAATTTGTGCAAAAATAATAGCTCAAGTATGATCAAGAACTCAACATGTTTAATGCTTGCCACACTTCCAAGCTCATATGTTCATTACAACAAATCTCTAAGGGTTTCCAACTACATTGCAACAATGTCCCCTCAATAACATAATTGGCACTCTCGCTCATAATGACCAAAAATCATGGAAGAGAGTGATGGGAGAAAGCCAAACTCTAAGGAAGAATGACCCAAAAGTACAAATTTGCTTTTGTATTAAGACGTGCATCTCGAAAAGGTGTTGATGTTAGTCCCAAAGGTGTAATGACATTAGTGACATTTTCATTTTCCAAATGGAAGTTGACATATGGCAAATTGGTCACCTTTTTCTCTCATCATGTGCTTCCCTCTTGTCACATCATAACCCCCTCTTGTTCCTAGGCAAGTCATCATCACATCTACTTTATATCATTATATTCATGAAATTACATATAGTGGCAATGCTTTGATGTCAACTCTAAGGAAGAATAACCCAAAAGTACATGTTTGGCTTTTGTATCAAGACGTGCATTTAAAAACAAGTTGTCCACATCATTCCCAAAAGTGTAGTGACATTTTCATTTTCCAAATCGGAGTTAATGGAAAAGTGTTCACCTTTTTTTCTCATTGTGTTCCCCTCTCTCCACATCATAGCAACCCTCTTGTTCCTCACTGACCCATCATTACATCCACTTTATATCATTATATTCATGAAATGACATATTGTGACATTGTTTGATATGTCAGTGTAATGAAAGTTAAAAATGCCTAAAGCAACTATCATTCTCTAATGGAGCTTTGGATATGCTTCCACTAGGCCCGATTTTTTAAAAGGCAATGAAATTTGTAGAGGTGTCAATTATGCCAACAATCTTAATCGCGTGTAAAGTACTACTACATATACATGTAGAATTGTGTTATCCATAAATTAAGCATGGAAGACGAACCAATTAGGGAGCCAACATCTACAAACAAGAGTTATGATATAGAAATATTATGTGCTAAAAAATCAAAACCTGCTAGACTTAAAGCCATTGAGATCATTGAATAAGGAAAGACTTGCAAAATTAATCATTTGAGGATAACATACTTCTCAAATAAAATATTATTCTATAATATAGATTTAAGATTCTTTTCAAGAAAAAAAATAGAGAAACAAATGTAAATTTACTATTTTATATTCATTTTTTTATTTCTAGGTCAAACACACATGGAGAATCTTTTATTTGATCTACATTATGATATTCTCCCCAACTTCCTAAGCATGGCCAAAATGCTCAATGGACAAGATTTGTGTGTTTTGGTCTCTTGGATAGAGGGCACAAATATACCCTAAACAGCGGAGCTATCTACACCAATATCCTAAAACTCAAATATGTCCATATTCAACGAAAGAAATCTCAATTATGCTCATTTTATCCACATAAATGGAACTATATTTAGTCACTTCAATTGTGGTCAAGCAACTAAGTCCAAGCATTTTTAGTGCTTAGACACAGGTTTCAAACCCCCACAGGGTACATGTTGCATTCAACTAGAGTTAACTACTACATCCAAGAATGGATGGAAGACTTAAAAAACTTGATGTTGCCAACTCAATGTACAACACTAGTTGCAAGTCCTAGGTAAATTCAGCGTAATAGACAGCCCTCTATCGTGGTATCTAAGCAAAAGGTAGCCCCCCTCATTTAACAAAGGATTATTTACCAACCAAGAAATCAATATGAATTGTAATAAAATTCTTTGAAGTATTTGCAAGGTACTTTAACATAGCAACAAAATGTAAATGTTCCAAATTCAGTGTAATAGATACCCATCTATCGTAGTATCTAAGCCAAAGGTATGTTACTTTCCTAAATATACAAGAAAGCTTGTAAACATGATTGGAAACCGACTAAGCAGACTCGTGTAAAACATATCCTTTATTACAATAAAGTCATTTGATACAATGGTATTGACTGCCTTTTATGTCAATAGCTAGGTAGTTGCCTTCCGGGTAATATAACTTCCTTATTTAAATAGTATTTAACTATCATTTTATTAGTCACTTATATAAACATAATTTTATTACATCAAGTAAAGCTTATATTCTAACACCCCCTCTTAAGATTTATGGTACAATTAAAAACATTAACTAAAAAACATTTTTGAGATGCTTCTCTTTGACAAACACTCCTTGAACCAAGTAGGGCTCCATCATGTTGCCTTGTAACCTTCATAAAGGTGTAGCTACCAAGCCAAATTCTCGAGTTCCACCTCCCCAAACTCCAGAATCACGATTTCCAGAATTAGATCATTGGGCAGCAATTCATATGCATATCTAATAACTCCATTATTGAGAGATAATTCCCAAGATCCACAAAATCCCGAACTATTGGGAAAAAATCAATGTTCAGCATGACCTACACTTGATCTATTCCTTGTTTGCTAAGCATGTGCCTTTTAAAGCATTAGAGTGCCATCTATTTTAATCAGGTACAGGGGCAAAGGTTTCTGTGCTACATAAAAAATGTCGATACAAGATTCAACATCAAATATCCCTATGGAAATAGCTCCATTTGCTGATTCACTGAGGTACCTGGCCAGGCTGCTCACCTAGTTTTCGAGTATAATATTATGGGTACAATCTTTACTCGCTCCAAATTACATCTGCTGGAAAAATTATGCTGCTTAAAAATAAAATCAATAAACAACAAAAAATATACTCTCTTTATGCTGTTCTGTGTTCTTGACAAACACTTTCTAATTAAAAAACTTTGCTCTTTGCTCTGTATGAGCTCTCTAGAAAACTCTTTATAAAATAAAACTGTTTATATTTGCCCTCTTTGTTTCTTCAAAACTAACATTGTCTCCTCTTGCCCAGAATTTTAAATTAATCAAAGATGATCATGAAATATTAAAAGATTATCTCCTTTTGATAGAAGTTATGCTTGTGCATACTGTTTGAAGATGAATAATTCTGCAAACCAGGTTTAGATCTATTTTCAACGTAGTCTGTACAGATCCCTATTTTCATAGTAGTTTATATTTCTAATGGTGGCTCTATTCAAAATGTTGTGGCAGTTCCTTCAGGGGGGAGTCTTTTCTCTTTGCTTGATACTGAGTGGCGGTGGCTTCGATTCCTTTTCTTAATAATAACACCTTTTCCTCTCATAACGGTTGTGAGAAACCTTTTCAAAAGTGATAAAAAATAAAAAATAATACAAGATCATACCGTTCATACTTTCTCACTTATAATACATTCCTAGATTTACAGGACCAAGATTTTGATACTAATCTGATACCATGCTATTTTTCTTAAACATGATTAGAAACAGATTCAACAGACTTATGTAAGAGACATGTTTTTATTATAATGAAGCCATTTGATACAATGAGATGGATTCCCTTTTAAGTCAATGGCTATGTAGTTGGGTTACCGATAATGTAACTTATTTAAATAGTATCTAACTATCATTTTATAAGTCACTTACATGAACATGACTTAATTACATCAAGTAAGCCTTATATTCTAACAAAGTAGACCCCTGTTGGATATTGCCACCAATTGGGTTCAACGCTTCCCGCGACTTTCGCAACATGGGTTAACCCCCTCTTGTGGATCCTAACTCTGGCGATTGTGGCGGAAACTAATGCTTGCAGGTTTTGGTCTAATGACAATCATAGTCAAACAAATGGTATCAGAGCGACAGGTCACAAGTTTGAAACTTGAGCGGCAAACACTGGGGGGGAGATTGTTGGACATTGGGTTAGCACTTCCTGCAAGTTTTGCGACATGGGTTAACCCCCTCTCGTGGATCCTAACTCCGACAATCGTGGCGGAGATTAATGCCTGTGGGTTATGGTCTAACGGCAATCGTAGTCCAACAACCCCTTCTAGGGTTATTTACCAGCCAAAAATTCAAAATGAATTGTAATAAAATTCTTTAAAGTGCATTGCAAGGTACTTCAACATAGCATCAAACTGTGCATGTTCCAAACAAACTTTCATCAACTTAATAGAAAACTATACCAGAACACTGTGAAACAGCAAATTTATAATATTGACTTTTATTTAAATTTATTAAAGCGTGTGAATTGACCCTTACAACTAAACGAATGGAGGAAAGAATGAAGGCAATCTGGTTTGACGTTTTGAGAGGTACGATGGAATCGTTGAAAAAATGGTACCACTGAGAACAATCCCATGTTTGGTAAGATCACAAATGGCAAGGATAAGGGGATGCAGCTTCATGTATTGGATCGCACATTACCTCTACATAAATCCCAATGGATGTTAGAGACATGCCTGCTCAGAAATCATTTCCCATTATTGAGATAAGCATGACCTCTTGTTATAGCTCAGGAACAGCTGTCATTTTAACTGCAGTATATCCTTCCCATGTCTGGTAAAGTGAAACCTGGGTTGCAGAGATTACTAAAGGTGCCCATAAACAGCCTGTAGGTATTCTCTGAGGGTTAGTAAAATGGTGAAGAAGAATGTCCCACCCATCCATTGGCTGCAACTGCAAGGTGAATCATTGATTCTCGATACTTGGATAAAAATTTGGAGAATAGGCTTAATGGCATTGTTCACAATAATCAGAGTGGCAGTGCATGGTTGTGAGCAAGCAACTGCTTTAATTAAATAAGCTGTCAACTTCTAGCCCCTGTTAAGTATACACTAGAAGAATAGTTTCTGGATAACTGATTTGAAGGGTCAGAGCATGGCATTAGGCAAGGGTGGTTAATGGCCCATGAGTCAGTATAAGTCCGTGCCAAAAAGTTAAAACCATATCCGGTGCTATAGTGGTAAAAGAGTACCTGATATTGGCATGAAAAGCATAGCTAAGCACACTTAAAACTCAATTGCAGTGAAAATTCGAGGAAGATGGATATGACCCAATGATCTCATACTATGTGCTACTTCAGAGTATTTAAGTTAAGGGAATCAATTTAGAAAATATACAACTTAAATGTCGTCTAGTTTTAGTCTAGGTCATGTAGTTAATATGGGAATATTGGTCAGATATGGAAGTATTATTTACTGCAGTTCTTTTGTCAGTTGACAGAAAAGCTCTTCCAAAAAGGCAGGTTTCTTGGAAATAATGAGATAAAAAAAGCATGATTAATTGTAAAGGTTTCTTTCCACCTAGATGACAGTTGTCACTTTAAGTCCTATGAGGGCCGGGGACTGTGCGCCACCATCATTGTGGGTGTTAATGTATATATACATACAACTGATAATGTATGGTTGTAAAGTGCATTTCCTGCCAAATGATATGCAATCCAAAGATTCCAAACCCTTCTCTGGAAGTACATAAACTTCCATAATGCTTAGTCAAAAGGTCAAAACTTGCTTTTCAGCAGATGTGTTTTCACAAATGAAAAATGTAGCCATACATGAGAACAAATAGAATACTATCCCGCCAAAGTTTACATTCTAAACCAGATTCAGCTTGACCCAGAATTGGAGGAAATTACACTTAACAGAAAAATCATCCGTGGGGTGAAAATCTAAATGATACATATAAAAGCAATGGCCAGTTTAGCCTATAGTCCAACATTCAGAATTATAATATTTCTCAACATCCCCACAATAACTCTCTATGCTTCTTTTACCAGTCACTGGCATTCTAGTACAGAGCTCTTTCTAAAACTTTCTTCATTTATGATATAAGAAGAACAAACCAAAAATAAAGAAACCTGTCATCTGCAAAAAGGTTGAGAACAGCAACCATTTAATCAGCATGCAATGAACTGTTAGTAATGCAAATACAATCTATTGTCCATATGAAAAAACCCAAATTTACAAAAGTAGCATATGGACTTTGACCTGAAAGGAAAACAAAAATAACTTCATAGAAGTTTTAAAATGAATGCGTACCATGGAAAATGTGCCTCCATAATATGGATATGCAGCTTTTATGAACCTTTCATATTCATTGTGCCTGAAAGGCCTTACAGGAATCTGTACAATAACCAGAGAAGCAGAACCAGTTAGAACATTTTTTAATTCATGAATGATGAAATGAAATAAAATTGAAGTCAGCACCAAGTAATTTTCACAAATAACAAGTTCAAAGAAACAATATTTAATAATTTATCAAACGAAAAGACCCTTTGTTGGGCCCACAATGCTCCATAACAGTATAATATGAAGAGAGTAGGCAAGCTAAGCAATTCCTCAATGTTTTTTCAAGGCAAACTGGTTGACAAACACAAAGAATGTCTGCAATTGAGCTATATATGACATGTTTCGACACTTCTAATAAGGCATACTGAGAGCAACGCATAGAGAATCTACCTAGACTTTGTAAGATATAAAGCTTGACCAACCATATCACATGGTCGAGTTAAAGACAGTTTATGCATTGCAATCAGGACTCTGTTTATGCATCAAGGCTTAGGCCATAATCAACTTTAAATGTGTTGAGATTTTCATTAAAAAGGGAAAATGTTTAGGTCATAACAATTATGTTTTAGGCAACTGTAAAGATCATTCTATGAAAGTCATCTCAAGACAAAAAAACGAATTAAGGGTTATAGTTGACAATAAGAAGTTAATTAGTTCAGTTAAAGTCATCATCCACAGAACCTGTGGATTTAACCACTTTGACCACTTCAATTTGTCATACATTCTAGAAAGGAGAAGCTGATTTGTAGCCAGTAGTAGGTGAGTTGTTCTAAGGGTATCATGGTATGTGATCATGATAAGGCTATAAATATCCTTTTTATGTCTTTGTCTGCTTTTTTGAATCCACACAGAAAGGCAGAAAGAGACTTGATAGTGCTGATCTAGCACTTTATCTATGGTTGTGGGTAAGAAACACAGAGATATTGCTAAACATTTTCACAACTTACAGAGATGCTCCTTAAAAATATCATTTGTAATTCTGATTCTCATTTTTCTTATTTGCACCATTGAAATTCTAGCTATGACAATACCTGCTTGCTCGGAGAGAGACTTGTATAACCAACCCTTTGATACTCAATTTTAAATTGGAAAACACCGTAAACATCAGGAACTTGGAAAGAAACAGAATATAATCCCTGACAAAATAAAGATTTAACACAATCAGAAGGATGTTCCAAAACATTGCCTAAAATCAACAACTACCAATCTCACAAGCGTTGCAGCAACATGAAGGAATTTCCTGGCTGTAATGAAATTTGTCTATCTATTCTATAATTATATGTACTACCCCTAGATATAGCCTATACTTAATCCATACTTTATTGTCATGTGACAATGTCTTCAGAACATAAGGACTCATCATATAAAACTGCACTTGTACGTCATCTGCAATGTAAGGCTTCCAATCCTTTCCAGTCCATTCATAAATTTCAACAGAGTATTCCTGCACAAGAATGTAAAACCTTTCAAATTCTAATCCAACAAGTTAGGGGCTTAAACATTAACTCTCAAGAGTAATATGTTCAAAGGATTGAAACTTGGCATAAATTAAAGTATATATTTGCATACAAGGTTTTATACCAACCAGGTTATCAGTGATTCGATACATAGCAGGTTCAAAAGTCTCACCAACTTTATGATGCTGAACATTTACAGCCTACAGTTGAAATTCCAAATATAAGATTATCTGAGTGATAGCTCTAAATTGAAGGCCAAAAGAATATCTGTATTGTTTGTCTTGTCAAACAACACTGCTAAATTTCAAATTGTAAACCTGTGAACCCACCTTAAGATGACCCCTTTCATGGAAAACCCACTTGCTTAATTCAGACACAAACTGCTCATTGCCACTTTTTGCATGCCTGTATACATAAAACTGAAAAATCAAACTTTACATGACAGAAAGCTAAAATTCTAAATACCCAGTAGACTGCAAACTGATCATTTTTTAGGAAAATACACCTAATGCTTAGACCACCCAGAAACAATTATGGAATTAATTATTACAGTAGGATATGCTGCTAAAATTCAAACATTATAATGCATTTATGTTTTAACTGTCATAAAGACACAAGTCTATCATTCGTAATATTGAAATTGAACAGCTCTGGCAAGACATGGTATATCAATTATCTACAAGGACAAGGTTGAGTTCATATTTCCAAATAATGGGCAACCATGCACTGGGGCAGAAAGACCGAAGTAGGTAGCTAGTGTCCATTTGGAGATTCCAAAAGCATGGTTTTAAGAGGCTTCTAAGTTAGGTCATTTCACCTAGCTTGCTGAGCGGGTTGGAGTCACAGCATTTACAGCTGTTACTATTTCCAGCAGAAACTTGCATTGATACATTGGTTTGTGTACTACCGTCTACATCAATCAATAACACTAAGCCAGGAAAACACATAAACTGCTTTACTCATACACACTGCTCTCTGATCTTCTGAAACAGATAGCTTGTTTTGTCATACATAAATTCTATGACAAACTTACCAGACTAGCACAATCAATCATATTGCACTTCTGTCTCTGCTTAAATTTCTGAGAAAACTGTCAAAATTCTAAGCATGTCCTTAGTTTATGAGCATCAGAATTTTCCCCTTGCAATCAATCAGATTCCAGCAATCTCTATCCCCAAGAATCAAGCACAAATTTATGCACATCACAAACAAAACATACAGAATTAAGTTTACTTAGCAAGCACAAATTTATGCACATCACAAACAAAACATACAGAATTAAGTTTACTTATAGGAAATCTTCAGATCTTCAAGCTCCCAAGGATGCCTTTCCATCTATTGTTGGACAATAAAAAATGTTGAATGGTTATCAGCATTGGCATTGAGTTGGGGATTAATGTCAAAGATGTAGTGGTCATTTTTAGTTTGGCACTCTACTCTGCTAAAAGTAAAAGTAAAGTTAAATCTAGAAGTGAGCGACAATTTTATAGGGGGCAAAACAGTTTTTGGCAAAGTCGCGTGACACAAGACACAGAGGACACAAGAAGGTCAGTGGCAAAAGATTTTGCACAAAAGAAAGGTATTCATTATGGTGAACCTTGCAATTTTAAGGATGGAAATTTATATTAAAATGTAGAAACCTGGGCTAATC
>CBVK0103309792.1:0-11371 GCA_900067695.1 Picea abies
TTTACTTTAATTAATTCCTTTTAACTAAAGTAAACTCAAGGATAGAAGGATTTCGACGACTTCCACATGTTAGACACATGCCAATGTAGAAGTACATGTCTAATGCTACCACTAACATCAATAGACTTGGATATAGTAACACATATTTGACATGTACAGTCTCTAGATGAAGTTCAACTTCTTCAAGTATCTTCTAGTGACCTTCTTTAATCGTGTCTTCTTTTTCCTTTTGAAGTTGCAATGTGACCCCATATATCAAATTCTTATGTCCATGTTCAATTATGGATTGCATTTTTTATTTAACCTCATCAGTATTTAGGGATTTCTCGACCTTCTTGTAAATTTCCTCTCCAAGTATTTTGGTAGTCTCTTCATCCAAGATCTTTGTTTTTTCTTGATTTTGACAGTGCTTATTTTCTTCTTTCAATCTCTTGACCTCATCCATTAGTTTATTATTATGGTTTCATAATCTACATTTTTATTCATCTTTCTTTTTCAATTCTTCCCTTGACTTGTCCTTTTCCCACATCCCTTTTCTACTCTTTCCATGTTTTAATTTTTGAACCTCCTTAATGAGTGCTTCATTANNNTACTCTTTCCATGTTTTAATTTTTGAACCTCCTTAATGAGTGCTTCATTAAGGACTCATATCTTAGAATCTCACCACCCTTCTTCTTGATCTTTTGTTTTGTTTTGTTTTTTTAAACTCATCCTCAATTTTATGCATCACTTCCATTTTGAAGTCCTTGGTCTATTTTTTTTTAGAAGAATTCTTCAAATACTTCCCACATGAAGTTTTTTCTAGTATCTATATTAATACCCATCCATCACTCCCAATATTCACCATAAAAATGAAGACTTACCCCAAAATTATTCTTACCATGTTCCTTTACCATCCTCAACTATTCCATGGGATTGATTTCATCTTTATCTTCATCTCCTGTAAATGTAGGTATTTCCATTCATTCTTAAGTAAAGTCTAACCATAATCCTAAAGTTCTTGTTGGATTTTGCATGTCTATCCTAACACTGGGGGGTTGAATACTTAGGGTTCATCAAGATTTGACCAAAAAAAACCCAAAGTGTCGAGATATTAATCTTCAATCGAGGACCAAAGAAGGTCTCACTCGAGACGCCATGAGAATCACAGGGACATATGGTCTTGTGTCAGGTGAAGGGATAATGCATACAAGGAAAACTCTCAGGATTTCATACACTCATTCATTCATAATCCATTTACATAATGATATGCATGAATCAGTAACACGAGCATCCATTCAACTCAGAAAACACATATCAAATGGCAGAGAGAAATATGGCTTTGTATTATAATCATTAATCTTTGGAATCCATACAGAAATAAACTCATGTCACATAGAATTTCACTCCTACACTCTGATTCACTCAAAAAACATTGCATTACACTGTGCCAAGTGCTCTCTCCCCATTTTCCACACCAAAATGACTCTATTACAGACTCTTATTAGACTCCCCATTTTCCACACCAAAATGACTCTATTACAGACTCTTATTAGAAATTTTGCACGACCCACACAAAATTGATACAAAAATTATACAAGAATCATACAAAACTCGGATAGACTTTGACTCAAAACTAGATTGTTCTTCTCCTTCTGTACTCGACTCTATCTGCTACTTTTGATATGGATCTATGTTGCTTCCTTCTCTTCTCCTCTCTCTTAAATGATCACCAATTATGCATGTTTCTTCTTTCTGCATGTATCCCACGTATCCTCTTGGAGCATGGAAATCATAACTAACTTTCCAGCTCATTCATGATCTTTCCCACAATCCCCTGGACCATCTTTGCTCATCATTTAGGAATATTCCCAAAGATATTCCTGGATTCGTTCTACATGCAATATCTTCTAGATATTTTGCGTGTAGTACAAAACTTGGTTGACTTGTGCACCTTACTCCTTCAATCTGTGTAGTTGTTGATTCTCCTTGCATCACCTAGTGTATATGTGCATGCAATGCTTATTTGTGGCACCCATAAAACTAGCCCAAAATCTTGAGTGCCAACATGCCCCCAACACTATTAGTTGGTCCATGCTTGAGCCAATGACACTATTCATGAGTAGGCTTCTGGATTGAATTGGTATCTAACTGAAGTGGATTGATTGGTAAGTCAGTACAAGGCTTGAGTAAGAGTAAATCATCAAACTTCGATGTTGTTGCAGTCGTGCTTGAGTATGACCAAAGAATCAAACTTAGTTTTGAAATCATCAAACTTCGATGTTGTTGCAGTCATGCTTGAGTATGACCAAAGCATCAAACTTAGTTTTGGTTGTAGTCATGTTTGAGTAAGAGAAAATCATCAGCCGAGGTTGTGGTTACAGCCCGACATGGATCTTGGAATGAGTCGAGCAACCCCTAAGGTGAAATATGGATTTGGAATTCATTTGTTCGGGCTCTCGATCTCTATGTTCTCGAGATTAGTTTAAAGGGGATAAGGGTAGATGTTTTTCAACATGCACTCCAGAAATCCAAGCACTAACCAAGTGAATGCCTACAACTAGAACTTGGCTCAGTTACTCAAGCACCTACTAGGAATTGGCCATGAGTACAGGATCCATCATCCATGACCACCATCTTCATGATGTCTCGTTCAGCTTGGTTTATAGTGGGAAGACATGGGAAATTGAAACTAATAGAGGGGGTAGCTGGAATAATCAAGTTGTCAGCATCAACAAAGGTGATGATCCATGGCGTCAGGCTCACCAGTTCTTGACTGAGAGAGATAGCATTATGTCGAAGCTTCAAAGCACAATTTAGGGAACTACTTGGAAATTGTATGCATACCATTGGTGAATTGTAGGTTGGGGCCATGCCCAGTAGTTGCACTCAAATTTGCAACTGACATGAGAAGGAAACTGTAGGAGTTTGGGCCTCCTATGTGGACTGTGAACCATAGGGAGCCATTCGTCTATTGGAAAGGGCCATGGGCTTTGGGAATTTGTTGTGGGACTAGAATTCCTAAGATAATGGATCTAATGGCTAAATCACCGGTGGGATTGTGCAATTAACCACTTATGGGAGCTCTATTCGTGGATAAATGGAGGCTCCCTCCAAATGGGGTCGCACTGGCAGGATGTAGAAATAACTGGGAAGATGGCCAGGAATGTGTTACATGAAGTTATCGATTTTCGATCAACTCTAAGCTTTGGGATACTTGTACTGACACGTTGTTGATCCCCATGGTGTGGTTTGTAATGGCATCGATCTGTTGTACTAACGATGTGCCTTTTGGAATGTGGCATCTTAATTGTTTGTGTACCATATCCTTGTGTGATCTGGTCGAATCAAGTTGCTTGAATCTTCAGTGCTTATAAGCATCACATAGCCCATACCTTTCTTGTCTGATTTTATTTTCTTGTCCAATACCTTGTATGTTGCTCATAACTTCGCTTGATAGTGGAAATCCGTCAAATTCGTGGACCTATTGTCTTGTCTTTTCCTCTTGCGTGAGCGGAATGGGTCATGTCCTGCTAATAAATGTGGAAGCATGCTTAGTATGTACATGTATATCTACCTTATATTCTACTCTACTCCTATGCTACACTAACTCTTGCATTGCTTTGAAACTTTCAGAGTGTACTAGACCCCTACGGGCCATAATACACCTTAAGCCAGCTTCCATTAATAAGTCCCTTGAGTGGCCAACTCTATAGCGTGGCCAAATTTTTGACTCCTGCTTCAATGATATAGACCAAGAAAAATGAGCCCAACCATCACATGCACAACTTTCCTGGGTGTTTGATAAATTCGATGTCGTATAACAACACCAAAGTTCAACCTGGTTGTAAAATTTTGTGTCGAATGTTACGGTCGTGTCATGCTTTTTGTCTTTGCTTCTCAACCACTTGACTGTATCATGCCATGCGATGGTCCTCTTTCAGTTCCATAAGATCATCCAACCATTGCTAAAGTGATGGTTCATCGAACATTTGAGTGGTTATGGCAATGCACAAACTTGGAACAACAAACTCTAATTACATGATGGTCTCTTTTCCACAGACCAAATTGAAGGGAGTATGTATAGTCAATTGCTTACATGTTGTTCTATATTCCCATAGTATTGTTAGAATACATTGATCCCAACCACTTGACTATATCCTGCCATGCGATGGTCCTCTTTCAGTTCCATAAGATCATCCAATCACTACTAAAGTGATGGTTCATCGAACATTTGAGTGGTTATGGAAATGCACAAACTTGGAACAACAAACTCTAATGACATGATGGCATCTTTTCCATAGACAAAATTGAAGGGAGTATGCATAGTCAACCGCTTACATGTTGTTCTATATTCCCATAGTATTGTTGGAATACATAGATCCCAGTCATCGTGCTACACATTACAAACTTTGGTTAGGGTATGCTCTAAAATTTTATTGAATTCTTCAGCCATACCATTAGCTTGTGGGTGATAGGGGTGTTATTTTGGTGATGGATCACAAATTCTTGAGTGTGCTCATGGATAGTATCATTCAAGAAGTGCATGCCTTTATCACTCATCGACACTTTTGGACATCCAAACCTTGTAATCACATTCTCAAATATGAAGTGTACAGTCATTTCTACAGTGCAATCCTTGACTTGCGTAGCTTTTGACCATCGCGTCAAATTCTCTATGGAAGTAATAATGTAGTGTGCACCTATCTGGCGCACCAAGGGAATGATTGGTCCCACAAAGTCAATATCCCTCTTGCCTAATGGTTCCAATGCTATGATCAAGAACAAGGGTAATTCATCTCATCGACAAGGCTTTCCGATGTGCTGGCCGAAGTCGCACTATTTACAATATTCCTTGGCATATGCAAATATCGATGGCCACCATAATATTATGTGCATCACCTTATGTGTCACAACTTTTTCGGCGATGTATTCCCTTGCAATACCTTCATGAGCCTCATAAAAAATCATGGCCCAATTATGGTCGAAGACACACCTACATAGAATTTTGTCAACGCCCAGCTTGTACAGGTGTCTGATGATCAACTGATAGTCTGCACTACAAGTCACCTATTGGTGATGTTGTGGATCTATTTAATTGGTCAGTGCTTGTCCTACTATGAGAAATTCGACAATCTCGACAAGTTTATTTGGGAATGCCTCGACTCTAAATATTTGTGCATCAAGAATTTTATTGTCTAAGTTGCAACTTGCTTCCCCTGACACAATTCTTGAAAGGTGGTCCATGCGTACATTATGTTTTTTTGGCTTTATGACTACTTCAGATTCAAACTCTTGGAAGAACAAAAGCCATCGATATATTCTCCCCTCCAACCCTATCTTGTTGACCAAATACTTGAGTTTTGAGTGGTCAGTAAAGAACTTGAAGGGGGTGCCTAGCAAATAGTGATGAAAATTTTGCAAGGAATATACCGTAGACAGGCACTCATACCCTATTGTGGTATAATTATTCTCTGAATCAAATAAATTGCGGTTGTCAAAGTAAAATGGATGATAAATGTTACCCTCGGTGAGTTTGAAGAGAACTGCACCCAATGCAATGGATGACATGTCTACATGAACATGGAAAATCTTCATCCAGTTTGGAAAGAATAAGATCAGTGTAGTTACCAACTTATCCTTCAATGTATCTAATGCATCCTGACATTACTATGTCTAAAGGTACTTCGTATCTTTGTGCAATAGTTTCTCAATCGACACAATAACCTTCACATAGCTTTAAATAAATTGTATTTAATACCCTATGTGACCCAAAGTAGTGTGTAGCTCCTTGACTGAAGTTGGAGCCACTATGTCTAGTATTGCAGAAATCTTCACTTGATCCACCAATAACCCTTCCTTGCATACCATGTGTCTGAGTAGCATGTTGAATAGTATAAAAAATATACACTTCTTCAAGATCAAGCAATTTTTTAGTTGGCGACACCTATCCAACATCAATCATAGAGCTTGCATATGTTCTTTTAATAGGTTGAACATTGTCTAGTCATCTAGGTACAATTCCAAGAACTTATGAATAAAATCTTTGAACGTTGCGACCATTATTCTAGAAAATACCGTAGGTGCATTCTTCAGTGCGAAGGGCATCACCATGTAAGCAAACGGGCCCCATTCCATCACGAACATTGTCTTGGATTGATATTCTTTGGAACCTCATACTTGATGATATCTCAAGAAGCCATCTATGAATGAGTAGGCCTCCCGTCCACCCACATTTACAAGTACTTCATCAGAAAAAGGTGCAGGGAATGGATCGTGTACACATATCGTATTTAGGTTGTGCATGTCAACACAAATCCTTATGTTGTTCATCTTCTTTGGTTGGAACACTATTTGACTAATCCACTCAAACTCTTCTATGGGAACAATGATCTATACATCCAACATCTAATACAGATCCTTGTGCACCTTCTCCTTACACTTAGGGTTGAGGTGATATGGTTTCCTTTTGATTGGTTTAGCATATGGATTTAACTAGATTTTCATGGCCCTAAGGGATCTTGTGATGCCCTTCATATTTGAGAGGCTTCGAGGAAAAATATCCTCGTATTCCTTTAGCAAGTCTACCACTTGGGTTAGTGTTTCCTTGTCCCAATAATCCCCAATGATGGCCATCTTTGGTGCTTGTTTTGTACCAATATTATGTTTTTTTGTCTTAATCAAGCGACCATGGTCCAATGTTGTGTTATCTGAAGCCTCCCCTTCAACTCCACCCTCACCCTTGGTTTCATTGATTTATATGCCTCTGGGCTCATCTTCATTGACATCATCACTTTCAATATTCTATCACTATATCCGCCTCTTTTAGTTTTTCCATTGGATTGTGATTGGCGTAGACTACCTTCAATGTGTATTATTCAGCTAACGACAAAAGATGAAATCCTTAATTCATAAGAATGCCTCTTTATGCATTGGGACTTCTTCCCTGAAACTGAATGTCGCACATAACTACATACTAACACTTCCCCACTCTCATGTTTGCCTTCTTATTTCCTCTTGGATGTACCAGCTTCCAAGGACCATGTGATCCATTGAATGGACAAACTCATGGACCCATTGTGTGCAAGGGATCTAACACAGATTTGTAAGATCTAAAAAAAAATTCAGATTTTACAATAAATAAAAATATATCTACAGATTTGTTCTCATATCTACAAAGAATTTTGGAGGAAAAATTGAAGATTTTCAAAATAATAGCATATCACAACAAATTAATATTTTATAATTGCAAATAATTTCCCTAATTTGAATAACAAAATACCTCTTTGAAGACTTTGAATTTTTTTATGAAGAAACCAGGCTTAAGCTTTGGAATCTTCTTCTTCATAAATACATCATTGTCTTCTCATCACCATGACTCTTTCATCACAATAGCATTCTCCTCACAATGGCTCTGATACCATGTTAAATTTTAGAATTTTTCTTAGACACGTAATTTTATTGATCAGAGAAAAGATTATCATATAGTGGGTGAGAGGTAGAGCATATATATAAACTCTCAACACTTATCTCAATATGCCATGTGTATTTGACTAACAACTCAAGAATAATTACTATGACAAGGATGTGACAAGGCCAACCTATCTCCTAGGAAATACACAACTTCTAGAATAACTTTATTAATATAAGAAAAATACTTAACTAAATAAAATTTAGGATTATTAAGCTAATAGTCCCACTACTTCTGCAGGTGAGGGTTCTACACATTCCTATTTAGGAACAAAGAAGATCATGATCTCATCTTTCGTAGTGGTCCATATGTTTTTGGAACCAAAGGTATGTATGTAAACATATGGACACCTGATTTCAATCTAGAAAATGACATTCCATCTACGGTTCTGGTTTGGGTGAGGCTTCCCCTTTACAATAAATTGAAATACATCTACGGATTTTTTCTCATATCTACAAAGAATTTTGGAGGAAAAATTGAAGATTTTCAAAAGAATAGCATATCACAACAAATTAATATTTCATAATTGCAAATAGCTTCTCTAATTTGAATAACAAAATACCTCTTTGAAGACTTTTATTCTTTTGATGAAGAAACCAGGCTTAAGCTTTGGAATCTTCTTCTTCATAAATACATCATGGTCTTCTCATCACCATGACTCTTTCATCACAATAGCATTCTCCTCACCATGGCTCTGATACCATGTTAAATTCTAGAAGTTTTCTTAGACACGTAATTTTATTGATCAAAGAAAAGATTATCACATAGTGGGTGAGAGGCAGAGCATATATATAACCCCTCAATCCTTATCTCAATATTCCATGCGTCCTTGACTAACAACTCAAGAATAATTACTATGACAAGGATGTGATAAGGCCAACCTATCTCCTAGGAAATACACAACTTCTAGAATAACTTTATTAATATAAGAAAAATGCTTAACTAAATAAAATTTAGGATTATTAGGATAACCGTCCCACTACTTCTGCGGATGAGTGTTCTACGCATTCCTATTTAGGAACAAAGAATATCATGATCTCATCTTCCGTAGTGGTCCATACTTTTTTGGAACCAGAGGTATGTATCTAAACATATGGACGCCCGATTTCAATCCAGAAAATGACATTCCATCCACGATTTTGGTTTGGGTGACGCTTCCCCTTTACAATAAATCGAAATATATCTACAGATTTGTTCTCATATCTACAAAGAATTTTGGAGGAAAATTTGAAGATTTTCAAAAGAATAGCATATCACAACAAATTAATATTTTATAATTGCAAATAATTTCCCTAATTTGAATAACAAAATACCTCTTTGAAGACTTTGATTTTTTTGATGAAGAAATCAAGCTTAAGCTTTGGAATCCTCTTCTTCATAAATACATCATGGTCTTCTCATCACCATGACTCTTTCATCACAATAGCATTCTCCTCGCCATGGCTCTGATACCATGTTAAATTCTAGAAGTTTTCTAAGACACGTGATTTTATTGATCAAAGAAAAGATTATCACATAGTGGGTGAGAGGCAGAGCATATATATAACCTCTCAATCCTTATCTCAATATTCCATGTGTCCTTGACTAAAAACTCAAGAATAATTACTATGACAAGGATGTGACAAGGCCAACCTATCTCCTAGTAAATACACAACTTCTAGAATAACTTTATTAATATAAGAAAAATACTTAACTAAATAAACTTTAGGATTATTAGGCTAATAGTTCCACTACTTCTGCGAGTGAGGGTTCTACGCATTCCTATTTAGGAACAAAGAAGATCATGATCTCATCTTCCGTAGTGGTCCATACTTTTTTGGAACTAGAGATATGTATCTAAACATATGGACGCCTGATTTCAATACAGAAAATGACATTCCATCCGTGGTTATGATTTCTACATTGTTGGAATGATGCAACGCTTATATCTATAGATAATGCTTTGGGTAAATATATTGATAGTGCATTGTTGAAATATCATATGTTTGTTTGTTCCAGGATCTACGTGGAATTGGATCTGGAGAAAGGATTGCCTAAATATGTTCTCCTCGCCTTTGAAAACTATAAATACTTGCAACTGGTGGATTATGAACAACTCCCCTTCAAATGTTATGATTGTCAAGAATATGGGCACTCTCGAAGCTACACTAAAAAAGAATCTACGGAAAAGGAAATCAAGAATGTTGATGAACAATGGAAAATAGCTAGAAGGAGAAAGAACGACAATTCAAAATCTAGTGGGCCAACTCCCCCTAAATCTTTAAGACCAACTCAGTCATCGAAACCACCCAATGGATTAAATTCGGATCACATCAATAGAAACCCTAGTAGAAATGGATGAAAAAATGAAGGGGGCGATCAGTCACACAATATGTGTGTAATTCTAGAATCCAATCCAAATCACTAATGCAAGCCCTCTGATCATGGGGGTATCCCCACTTATCCTCTCAGGTCAAATCTGGGAAATGAAGAGGTGGATATGGAACAATTTGATCCTATGGAATAGAAGAATCCCTCTAATACTCTCCTTGTAGACTCCTCTCATGCTATGGGTGTTGAGGGCCCTCATATCCCAACGAACACTAATGGAGAAGTTATAGAGGATCCCATGGGAGAAAAGTCACCACGAAAACGAGGATGGCCAGCTTAAAATGACAAAGGGGAAAACGAAGCAGAGCAATAAAAATACCTAGGGTGACAAAGGGTGTTGGAAAACTATGGAGTGGGCTCCAATCTTGGGAAAAGTTCATGTGGGAAGATTCCTCCTAAATGAGGTTCCCACAAATCAAGTAAGAAATGATGAACAATATAGTTTTCTGGAATTGTAAAGCGTTAGGAAGAAAGAATCCTTAAAAGAATTGTTTCGATATGAAAGAACATCTCTCCTTATACTCCAAGAAACTAAATTGGGGGAAAGGGATGCACTATAAGCAAGCTTCAATCTATGGAGGAACAATCATGGAAAGGCGGTAAGTGCTAGAGAGGTATCAAGAGGCCTCTACACCTTATAGAACACGGACTTACATCAAATTTCCATGATTTTTGGTACCCAACATTGGATGTGCACCAAGCTCAAGCATTGACTCTATAAAGAGATAATTAACGTAGTGGATGTCTACATTCCATCTAACTATGAGAAAAAGTGGATTATTGGGAAATGCTGACAATATTATGTGAGAAATAAGACTAGTCGGATAGTATAGTGGTAGTGGATTTCAACACAATGTTGCAATAGAAAGAGAAGCATGGAGGCGGTATATTTCACAATGCCTTTAGAGATAAATTTGAAGACTTCATCTCCAAGGTTGGTCTGATGGATGTAAAACCCAAAAAGGGAAGATACACTTGGACCAACAAAAGGATGGGGCCTGGTCATACAATAGCCAAGTTAAATTTCTTCCTTCTCCATAGTTATTTTATAGAAACCTCTCTTTCGATCTCCTCTTTTATCATCCCATGGTATTCCTCTAATCATAATCCCATCTCTCTTGATATTCAATCTCCCCCTAACTTCGGTCCCACTCCCTTTCATTTTAACCCCCTTTGGCATGGTGACCCCTCTGTCCTTGGTATCATTTATGAGGTTTGGAGTACATGGATTGAAGGTTCCCCCACCTTCATTTGGGAACAAGACGTGACTCTAACTAAATTTGCTCTTAAGGATTAGGCCAAGATAAATCAGATATCTCCAGCTAAAGAATTTCATAAGATCAAAGTTTCATTAGAACAAACTCAAGCTAGGATCAAAGTCAATCAATTCACCACTAAACTTCTAGAGAAGGAAAAAACAACCTTTCTCAATCACTAGAAATCCATCAAACTAAAGGAGGCTTCTTAGAGACTCAAATCGTGCAGTTTATGGTTAAAAGAGGTGTTAGAAAAACAGGACCGCGAAGCAATAAAATAAAACAAATGTGGAAA
>CBVK0103309818.1:0-11997 GCA_900067695.1 Picea abies
TCCTTACTCTTTATGTTCTTCTCCATTTTATTCTTTGTGCACCATCTCCCTTCTATGCAACATTCCTCTTTTGTGAATTTTAGCTTCTGCACTCTACCTCCTTCTACATGCCTGAATCACTCTCAACAACAACAACCACAACCATCTCTTCTTTGTTCTACATTCTTATAGCCTCTATGCACCTTGGGCATGCAATGTGCGCAATCCATCTACATGCTCACACCATGCCAATGTTCTCCACATTGGGGTGTTCATTACCACTCCACTATGCCACAGTTTCACTTACTCGAGAATCAACCATTTCTTTCTATTCTGCATGTTTTTCTCATGTCGATTTCTCTGCCTGATCATCATCGCAACTCTTCATCTTCTCTGGAAGTTCAACCCACGCGTCCATCATCACTTGGTGTTATTCCAAGATTTGTTGGCCTCTCCAGCAGTTGAGAATCTTCGTCTTCTCTGGCACAGTCAAGCTCATTCTCTCTGTTGCAGTTACAGGCTTCAATGCTCTTCCATCTGTCAATCCCCTCTAAGAATAGTCTTCATTTACTAGAAGATGCCTCGAGCCTCTTCATCTTCTCTGGTGATCACACTGAGGCCTCTTTGATTCCTCTAGCAGAAACCATCAGTAGTTTCTACAAGTTACACTCTGAAGTGAAGCAGTAGCCCTCCGATCATACTTAAATTCACCTGCACCGTTGGATTGAATCCATAGGGTCTTGCATTTATTTCGCCATTTCACACTTTGGCATTTTGGCATTCCTGAGGTGGAGTTTCTTTACGATTCATGTCGCGATCCCCAAAACTCCGAAATTGAGCTTGCCGCTTCGAGCTCTCCTCTACATCTCTTCGACAATGTGACCATCGGCGGTGACCAAGTGCTTATCCATAAAGTGCTTTCACAATTTTTCATTGCGGCATTTCGACACTTCGACATTCCTGTGGTGAAGATTTCTTTACGCTCCATGTCGCGGTCCCCTGAAACTCCGAAATGGAGCTTTCTGCTTCGATATCTCCTCTACATCTCTTCAACGATGTGACCATCGTCGGTGACCAAGCGCTTATCCATAAAGTGCTTTCATGATTTCTCCTTTCGTCATTTCGGCATCCTTGATGTGAGTGTTCTCGACACCTCCAAGTCTCAGTATCTGAAACTCTAAAATGGAGTCAGATCAACGGTATTTTGGCATTTCTCATTTCACCGCTTCGGGACTCCTATGATGAGGAGTCTCAACACTTGAATCCTCCATCTCCCGGTATCCGAAGCTCCGAAATGGAATCGGATCAACGACCCACACTCTTGATGATTCGACAGTCCAGATCTCTTTGCATATCATGATTTCAGCATTCTTGATGTGAGTGTTCTTGACACCTCAAACTCCCGGTCTGTGAAACTCTGAAATGGAGTCAGACCAACTTTTCGGCTTTTTGCACTTCACAACTTCGGGACTCCTGTGATGAAGAGTCTCGACTCTGGACTCCTACACCTCCTGGTATCCGAAACTCCGAACGAGAGTCTTTGTTGATGTGCCTGTTTCGGGATTTCTGCGTTTCACATTTTGCAACCTCGCGAGTTGAAAGGTTGGAGAATTTCATTCCTTTGACTTTCCAGTCAGCGAAATATTAATCTGTGACCACGTGTCGTGCCTGAAGATGGACGATCCTCCTGCNTGTAAGCCCGCTTCTCCTATCATTTTAAAGAATGTATAGGTTCTCCTGGATCCAACAATGGTCGGACCCTGCGCTCGGATATAACACCCAAGATCTATCCTCCATATTTGCGCTCCTCCTGTCTAGATTCAGATCTAATGGTCATCGGGAATTCTGAATGGGATCCATCGATCACTGTCTCTTCTCCTCCCGAGCTTACGCATCCTCCTGACTTGGAAGAATTTCTAAGTGTTAAAGGCCTCGACCTTTGATTCGCCTGAGATCCTGAGTATGCTATCTCTCTTGAGCTTTGGCAATGAGTTAACCTCATCCCTCGTGCACACATACGCATTGTGTTCGACTCTGCGCTAATTCCTCCTGAGCTTACTTTGTTCCTGTTTTTCCATCAATGCATACTCTAATCTTGCCATCAATGACAAGCACACTCTACTTGTTAAACATGCCAACAATCCTCTGCACTATCTCTTCTGATCTTATCGAGCTTGCTCTGCTGTGTTGTGGCCAATGTTTTCGATGTCGAAAGAGCTACAATGGAATGGAAAGGGTTGTGGCCAATAGAGATGTGGAGGGGTCTATCATAGCTATGTTGAACATATGGAAGGATCTCATTTCTTGTATATGGATGAACATTTCTATTTGGATATACCTGTGTAGGCCATTACGGTACTTCAAAACCAGGTGTCTGTCAATGTATTTGATACCCAAATTTGAGCACAAGGTATGGAATTTGTTGGACTACTCTACCATCGTCTGGTCTCTCTCTTGATGTAGAGTTGTTCATCGCGTGTATTGGTCATCATATTTTCCAATCAGGTAGAATTCCTCATCGAGGGCATCAATAAAGGCTTTCTAGTGGGTCATCTCCTGAATGTTATAGAATCATCTTTGTTATATGTCTCTCCCAATAATCTTCCCACCAATATTTGAAATGGGGAAGGGATTTAAGGAGCATGAAGGTGATGTTTTCGATGTCGATTTTTTTTTAAATGGAGTAATAACCCTTTAAACATTTCTCCAAATCATTTGCATCTATATAGCCTTGAAATAAAGGGATATCAAAGTTAACTTGTACCTTGAAGGGCATCACACCTCCAAAATGGCTTCTTGTTGAAAATGTATCGTTCGTTGTTGGTAGTGGTCAAAGAATTTGGGTGAAGTTGTCCATTATCTTGTTCCTTTGTCGTGTGAGGGATTCCTTGATAAACATCTTGATAGGATTACTACTTCATAATCTCTATTTTCTTCCGCCATGGCAGGATGCTTGGGCTGGTGAAGGTAGTCTTCCCCATGTGAAACTAACTGAAGACCCAACTCTCTATACCCTGACCTCGTCAGGGACATGCTTCGAGAAATAACAAGGAGAATATTGCTTTGATACCACTAATATGTATTATATAGGGAAGAAATGAAACACATGAAAAAATATAGCAGAGAGCACAACAATATAGTGAAAATAGTAATGAATAAAATAACATAACATTATAGAACACAAACTCACTAGAATGGTGGCATCTTATCTCTGAAGCTTCAGAGAGATATTTTGGCTATGCTCATTCACAAAATATAATACAAGAGGTTGAAATAATGATCTTCTAACATAAATCAAGAATCTCAAAGGTCTAAAACCCTAACCCTAAGAGGTGAAGTGCCAAAAGGTGTTTTTGGGCCCTAAGGTGGTTACTTGTTAAATCAACTTCCTGGGGATGCAACTTTCGCATACAATCTTTGTTTGGGGTGAATTGTAGCTTTTTGGAAAGCTCTAAATAAGGACTAAAATGTTGTGGCATGGCCTAGGTTTGTCAAACCCATCTTTGACAAACTCAGGCCCTTGAATTTTGTCGATTCTCATACTTATTTTATGCCAAATTTTGTGCTTATATATGAAAAATAGGCAACCATTTTACTATTAGATTTGGATCATTTCATCATTATATGTGCAAACATATACAATTTATAATGTATTTATTATTATAAGGAATAAGTTGATAAGTGGATAAACCCAACCACTTTATTCCCTAAATTTGGTAGGAATTTTGCAGTAAGTTATAGTTCTATATGATTGATAGGAACTTTGTCGATGAGACTTTTCCCTTAAATATTTTGGCCCGTGTTAAGACAACCCAGATATGACCAAAAATTTGAAAAAATGATTAAATTAGAATAAAAATAATCCTTACCAACGCCGAAAAAATAAAAATTATTTGAATTTGTCCACTTATTAACTCACTCCATTGTCATAATATACATTGCTTTGATGTTATTATCTATATACAACATATAAGGTTAATGTTAGTTGAGACAATAACCACCTTGCATTGCATATGAATGATTGTATCAAGAATATTGTGTGTGTGCATGTGTGTGCACGTGTGCATGTCCACACATGTGTGTGTGTGAGTCTTTGTTTGTATATATGTGTGTATTATATTTCTACTTTGTAATTCTATATTTATATCAACTATCAATTTATAGACTAATATTTTTTCATAAAAATGTCACAAATAAAGTAGATGCATGATTAGCAAATGGATGTATGGATTTCACAAGTTTATATGTTAAATTTATACTACAAAATTTTATATTACTATTACTTCCTCATCTAGGATGGAGCAGATGCATCATTAAGGAATGTATGTATGTCATTCAAGGAGAGGAATCTCACCATTGTCAAATATGATTTTGTGATTCATAGATTCGATTTGTGATGGAAATTAGAATGGTTGTTTAATTTGTGTATATATGAATATGTCAAGAGAGGATAGAAGTTGGTTTCATGCAATTTGGAGAGGATGGGAAAGGTGTCATTACATTGAGATTGAAACCCTTTATCAGGTTTTGATTGTATTGAACTAATTATTTAACTAAGATTCTTAGTGAGTTGGTGATGTCTTTAAGTGTAGTAGTGAGACATTTTGACAAACAAACTTTGAAGGCTATGAGATCCTAGTGGCCTAAAATCCACTTACCATAATATTACTAGCAAATGATGGATTATGTGAAGGAGTGTATACCAATGTTTTATGATGTCATCAAATAGACTTCAAAAACCCGATGTAAAGGCTTTGCTTCTTCTAATAATTTATTAATATTGTTGACAAAGTTTTTGTTGTACACATATTTTATAAATCATTTCCATATCACAATTAGTATATATGTTAAGTAGTCATTCATAACAATTAATTATTTTATTAAATAACATTTATCTATAATTGAAAATAATTAAAATAAAACAATAAAATACTTATCGCTCATGAAAATTTTCATAAATCCATTTATAATTCGACTCTCTTCTCCTCTACCATTTATAATGGCATAAAATGAGAACTATATATATATATATATATAATTAATCATGTTGGGTTCGAATTCATAACCACAAAGTTATTCAATGTTATGCAAATGAATTGTTTTATAGAATAAAATACAATGAAATGAATATATTTGAATTTTTTCATTTAGTGGTGAGAAGTCCACATTGTCGTTGTGGAGAACTAGGCCTAATTCATAGAAATTACATGGCTTGTATTTCTAAAATTCTTAATTCAATTTTTATTTTATTTTTGGTATTTTTAAGTTTTTTTATTCATATAATTTTTTGAAAAATACAATAGAAACATTTTTTATTCTTATAAATAAATACATTTGATTTTAGATTAATTCTTAATATATAAGATCTTAGACAACTAAAAAAATCCTTATGGTTTAACAAATACAAAGAGTTGGGGGTAAGTCGCCTTACATAGTATAGTAATTTTGGGTCATTTCGTGATCCAGATTATGAATTTCAACATTGAGATCCTGAGTCAGACCTTCTAGAAGTAGAGCTGGTTTATGGTTTAACAAATACATATGGAGATTTAAAAAAATTTAAATAAAAATTAAAACGAAAATATTATTGGTATCATGTAATAATCCATGATGGATGATGCTTCTATGCAAAAAGAATCACCAAGCAAGTAATCATAACCGGACAACCTTAATACTAGGAATTATTTTACAAGTAAAGTAAGGCATAACCAAAGGAAATACCAATAACTAACCTGCAGAGAAAGGAATAATCGATTTTTTTTTATGGAGGGTTGAATTCTATGGATCTTCACCATCTTCACAAGTTAAAGGAAATCCACCTCGAACACCAATCACCTTCATCAATGATTGAAAATATTGAAATAAGTACACTCTAATGCCTTTGTGATTGAAGATCAATAATAATTACATACACCATCATTTTGATTTACTCAACCTCTCGAGACAAATTACCTTGAAATTGCAACAATAAGGAAAAGAAATACCCATTTGATAATGGTTGCATATTGTGATAATTCAAGTTACTCTGAGACTTCGTGAAACTTGGTAGTCACCTAACAATATAAAATATAAAAAAATATTGTTCTATCTAACTTCTCTTGAATTATATTACATTTACTATTATTGGTGAAAAGAAACATGTAACAAAAATATCATAGTGTTCAAATTAAAATATTTGTGGATTGTATTTGAAGCATAATGACCAGGATTATAAAATTACAACATATATTTCACAAAGCATTGTGAGACTTTCATAAGAGAAGTGGAATAAGAAATTTTAGATTCTTAGGAAAATTGATCAAACTTATACTAAATGAAATCGACCTTGATCCTTCATTTGAAAATGTCTTATAATTGAAAACAACGATAAAGACAAACTAGTAAAAAAAAGCAAAGAAAAGCATATTGCATAACCTAACCAAAAGTGAGATCCCCTATAGAAAAACAATGACCTTAGAATACCTACAACAATCGAGCTTGAAATAATAAAAACACCTCTTATTGAAAACGACAAATAAAAAAGGAAAATGAAAAAAAAAAAAAAAAAAAAAAAAGAAAAAAAAAAAAAAAAAACAATCCACAAAAACTTAAAACACTCGTTAAAAAGATATTTAAGAACATACTATATAAAAAAACTCAATTGAAAACACTAACATCTTTAAAGAGAAAACTCAATGCAAAACACTAACCTCTTTAAAGGGAAATAAAATGAACATCCATACCGAATAGTGTGACAAAGACTTAGTAACCTCCTTAAAGGGAAAGAGAATGGGCATTCCATACCAAATAGTGTGACAAAGACCTACTAATATGATTAGTGATGGATTTTGTTCAGATGTATAATGAATGCTAAACACTATAATTTTTTATATAAAACAAAGTAGAGGTGTGAGGTACCAAGGTATTTGACATAAGGAAGATATGAGAATCTTTAATCATCACTACAATTGCCCCTCAACGATAAAAATGAATAAGATTGATTGTTACATTTCCTTGGGATGGAGGCTTAAGGAAATAATCCCCATGTTCTAAGTCCCTCGGTTTATCTTTAGTAATGGCCATTGAATTAATGGTTATCCATTTTGTATTTTTAAATGTCAGATCCATATAAATTTGTATTGATATTTTTCAATAAGCATTATTAATTCTCTCTCACTTACTACATGCTAGTGCAAATAATGCTAGGGGAAACAATGTTTCCCTTTGTCCTAATTTTTTTTAGGAGATGCATTTGCTTAATCCAAGTATTCATATCAACTATAATATTCACATCCCAAGTGGAATATTTCCATAATTTGAAGGAGTGACTAAGATCAGATGTTGTTGACTATTTTCCATCAAACTTATCTACAATGTTAATGTATATCAGAGGGTTAAGCTAACTTGCTCATGGTTTTTTTGAAAATAACTTTCTGTAAACATGTATTGAAATTATAATGAACAAACTTTAAAATAACCCTTTGCTATACAAACCTGTATTAAAACCACGGTGAAGAAACTTTGAGAGAGGCCTTTTTATGCCCAATGAAGTTGGAGTAGAAATAAATTTTGGGATTATAAATTAATGCATTTAATATAAATTTATTATTTTGTTAATAAGAGCAGTTGTCATATCTCATTGTTAGTTTGGTGATATTGTGGTAGTCAAGACTAGATCTAACAAAGGTTTATTTTAGGTGGGTGAAATTTTTCCAGATAGGTTTGCTCAAGAGTGATATCTACTCCCTCTTCTTTCCTTTGGATTGAAAATCTGGAAAATCCAATGACGTGAAAATGCTTTTATTATCTTTCATGAACCCTCATTGAAAGATACATAGATTAAGTTAAGGTACACAATTAGGGTACATAGTTGTTCAGTGACATCAATTGATCATTCTATGGTTCAAGAATATAAGTTTCTCTTATTTACAAAATTATTAAAGATGTGATAATTACTCATACTTACATATCCACTTTGAGATAAATTTCATGATTTATATGATTAATGGATGAGATTTACTTCATCATCACCCATACTTTGAGTGGGGGTGACGATTATTTTATGGTTCACTTAAATTTATATGGTTCATTAATTAGGCAATATTATACATTGTGAGTACATATTGAGAGGTTTAAAATTCTAAAAAATAAAAGCAATATATTACCTAGTATATAGGGGTTAATAGGTGTTTTTAAAACATTTACAACATATATATATATATATATATATATATATATATATATATATATNNNNATATATATATATATATATATATATATATATATATATATATATATTGAGGACATGTGAATTGTGATGTATGAATGTATTTGGTTATGTGGAGTATATATATATATATATATATATATATATATATATATATATATATATATATTGAGGACTTTAAAATTAGGTATGGGGAGGTTATGAATAGGTAATGGGGGGAGGGTTTCAATAGGTGGCTTCAAACTAAACTAGTATGCACCATTCAAGATACACAATGATGTATTTGTTCTCCTTGAATTCTTTTATTCTTCTTCTTATGATTCCTTTTTCAAGGATCATAACTCTTTTTGTGACATGAGAAGGTATTATATATGCAATAATTTATATAGTTTCTCAGACATAACAAGGCTCAACATCCCCCAAGCTCCCTCATATCGACTTGTTGTTTGTATTTTCCCATAAATATGGGAGCTGCCAAAATTGAGCATTTGACTAAAAAATTCAATAGAAATTGAAGATTTCACCAAAACTAGAAAAGGGTACCTAGTGGAAGGTATTTGTAATGAATCACCATTGGTTAGAAGAAAATAAATCATTATACAAACTTGTGTCTATAGCTTCCAAAACTGATTTTTCCCCACCAAGTAATATGATGTAGGAATTACTACACTAAGGGTGTCTCAAAATCCAACCTCTTTTCCATGAGTATCTTTGTTCGGTTGCTCCACTAAAAAAGAGAAAATGATGCATGGTTTGGATAACTTGGAGCCTTTTGACCTAGATGCTAAAAAGAAATTAGTATTGTTACAATAGTTATTAATTTCCAATTAGTTAATTGGTTAAATTAAAACAAGGAAGAAAATGGTAGTTGATTAGTTTTCATAATCCTCATCCATGTCTTATAAGAGTCATGCCATGTCATTATACTAGCAATAAAAATAAAAGGAATACTAAAAATATCACGAAAAAAATAAATACCTAGTGAGAATAAGGGGTTCTTAAATTAGAAAAATGTATGAGGAAATTGGTTAAAAAAATTGGGATGTATTCTTAATACCTAGTAAAATTAGGGGTGTACTTTAATATTTCATGAATACACATACCATTTCATAAGTTTGTTTAGTAAACCTCCCATGTTGAATTATAAAACAAAATTTCATTACTAATTTAAATTAATAAGCATACATTTTTTTCATAAGAAAAAAAACCATTATATTCATAAAGGAACATATATTTTACAGTCTTTTATGTCCAGCTTTGGAAGGATTCCTTCCAGGACTGTACTTCCCATACATCTTCTACTTCATAATAGGCCTTTAAAGGCTTTTTTCAAAAACCTTCCACAAACGGTTCCATCTATCCAAAAACATTTATAGCCTTACAAAAAAGAAAAAAGACTTCTTAGAGGCTAAATTCCATTGCCTCAATTTTTGTTCCTTAAAAGAACTCATAAAAGTCGAAGGCTCCTTTTTGAAGTTGCAATGCTTCCTTTGAGATTTCATCTGCCTTTGCGTTTATCTCCCTCAGAATATTTTGAAAGGAAATCCATTCGAAATATCTAAAAGTAATCTTGATGCCCCTTAACAGTGAGGCCAACATGGGATTCTGGATGTTGTTGAGACCCCTTTCCCAGTCGATCACCAACTTGGAATCATCAAAAACTTGTAGCTTTGGAAGATTTTTTTCTTTGGAAGTTTCCAGGAGGGTCCAAAGTGCCATAAGTTCGGATCTATTGTGTGTTCTGCCTCCTAGCGCGTATCTAATGTGAATATAGTGGTTGTGACTGATAAACAAAACCACCCCTACTTCACAAGATGGAGGATGTCCTTGGCTAGCGGCATCAAAAAATCCCCATGGGACAGTATAATCGATGGGAGGAGGGATTATAATTTGAGATTTACTTTCCCTAAGCTCTATCTTGAAATCTTTTTCATGACTAATCAAAATTTCCATAGAGACTTCTGGGGGAAGATACTTATCTTTAAAAACACGGTTGTTTCTTTCCCACCAAATGTTTGAGACCATGATGCCTAGAAGATCTGCATATAAGGATGTTGTTATGTCTTGAATCCAATCTTCTATATATTCCTAGTCCCAATTGGCCCTGGTTTTTAGCTGATCTTTTATTATTTGCACAACCTTTCCTACATAGGGACATGAGATGAAAAGGTGAGTAATGGTTTCTTGATTTTCCTTGCACAAAGGACATCTATTGGGTCCACACCATCCTCTCCTAAGGAAATTATCCCTTGTCAACAATTTATTGTTTAGTGCTAGCCAGAACGTCAATTTACATCTAGGAGGAGATTTTATTTTCCACAAGGGATTCCATCACCATTTTGAGTGTGTCACATAGTTTTCTTCTAGCCAGGATTTATAGCCCAACTTGACCGAATATGAGTCGTTATCTGGGTTTTTTGACAAGAAAAGGGAGTCCTCAGAAGCTCTATCCAGGGAAATGAAGTTTTCACATAAAAGGGAGATAAAGGAGTCCCATTCATCCTGTATTTATAAGGATATATCCAAGGAGTCTACATTCTTCCATCCCATTCTCCCTTGAATCTGGGGAAAACCAATGTTTAGGTCACTCAGGAAGAGAAGGTTTTTGTCTTTGAGGAACATAAGTAAGGGAGGGGAGAGTTTGTAGTTATTTCTTGCTCCCAACCCCGTGTATTCTCCCAGTATCACATTTTCCCTGTTTCCAAAGCCCCATACCATCCAAATACCTACAAGGGGAAAGGATTGCAATTAATAAGAATACATACCTCTCTACTTAGCAAATTTTTACATTTTTAATACAATATTAATGTGAATAGATGAGACTTTATTTATTAATTCTATAGGTTGAGTAGGGAATTTCATATTTTTAATATGATAATTATTGTGAATGAATGAAATTAGCTTCATCATAGTCCATAGATGCCAGGTAAAAATGAAATTAAATAATTTTGTGCATAGAATTATTTGGACTTTTGTGAATTTTAATGCACAACATAATAATCAATGTTGGTGGATCCTTCAAAACATACCAAGAGTACAATATACATGCAAGCATATTTTTCCTAAGATTATTTTGTATGGAAGCATATCCCAAGAGTGTTTAATTGCTTTTGATTATTTTAATAGCGAATGTAATTAACATGCAAATAGATCATGTTTAGGATTATTTTTAATGGAGGTCATTTTTAAAACATTTTTGGTTGATTTAAAGAGGAGTGTATGATCCTTGCTTCTTGATGGACGATTTAGCGATGGCAAAAACAATGCATGAGCTAATTTAACAACCGACGTCTTGTTGACACTTTGGCCAATAGAAATACTTACGAAGTACCACTATTTTTTTCTCCACAATGAAGTGCTCTGCAACCTAACTATAATGTGTTATATTCTTTGCATGGTTAGAACTTGTGTTTACTTTGCGTCGAGCGCACAAGGGGGGTAAGAGGGGGGCGGAGTGCCCTCTTTCCAGGGGGTTCAAAGGGGGGAGAGAGCCCCCCCTGTGAAAGGGTTCAGGGGAAGCACCCTCAAAAAAAATACTTTTGGTGGTTTTTGCATCCATTTTTGGGCGGTTTTTCGGTACATGGTTTTTGCTGATGGTTTTTTTATTTTCGGTTAATGAATTATATTGTTGACTAATCCGGGTTATTGTATTAGGGTTTTGGATGCTACAAGATTCTATATGTATATTGTATTGTAAATAATGTATGAGATGATGAATATAGAAGATGTTGGCTTTCCCGGTTTGGGTTTCTAGGGGAAAAGTCTTTGTGTAATGTGTGTATTTTCCATTGTATATTTTATGTTCTTTTACT
>CBVK0103309822.1:0-16826 GCA_900067695.1 Picea abies
AGGGCTACGTCCACATAACTGTTCTTTATAATATATTATATGAAAGCTTACAATCCTATCTATCCTCTTATCTTGAATATCTTCTCTCTTTCTCTATTTCTCTCCTTCTCCCTTCCCTACGCACCCAGCTACAGGGTTGATATTCGCACCTAGTTGAAGATATTACAATACCCAAGTGCTCTCACGTCTAGTACTTCTCTCTCTCTTCTCTATTTTAATGAACAAAAACCAACAATGACAATGAAGAACCTCTCTTCTCTCAACTAGGTTCTTATTTATACATTACAATAGCTCAACGAAATCCTTAGGCCAAAACCTAAGCATCAAAACCCTAGATACCAAAAACCTAGGTGTCTAAAACCCTAGGTCAGCATCAAAACCCTAGATACCAAAAACCTAGGTGTCTAAAACCCTAGGTCACCTTGACCTGCGTTTTCAGGGATTCACCAACCTATCTTTCCTTCCTTCCCGTGAGGTGCTCCAAATAATCCAACGATGGATTTTTCCTCTTGCTGAGTTGTCCACGGTCCTTCTTCCTTTATGATCTATCATCCTCGATCTCCTCATCCAACGACTTTCTTTCTTGGACTTCGCTCTATATTTTCTGCTCTTTTTCTCAATTCGACCCAATATCAGTCACTGTGTCTTCCGCACAGTTCGCATTTAATCTATTCTACTTTAATATTCTCTTTCTTCCAGAACCAAGGGCAAATAGAGGATCACTACCTTTATGGACACTCCATTGGAAAATAATTAAGAAGACCATTCTTCAATTCCTATGATGAAAAATATTGGAAAATAATTAAGAAGACCATTCTTCAATTCCTATGATGAAAAATATGTGACAAAATGTCTGAAATATATATATATATATAGAGAGAGAGAGAGAGCCACCCACATATTCCATTGGCTCAAAATATAGTTTCCATATTGGCAATTTTTCTACAGTTTTTTCGGTTCCAAAACTTTTGGGGTCGTTTTGAGGCCCTAAATGACGTTTTGTTTTCCTGGAAACACCCAATAGATGGCCAAAAGTTGTATTGGGCCATTCATAATGTGTACACCTCATATATACCTTTTTGACGAGCTACTAAGAGCCCCAAACGGAGATCGTATGCAAAAGAAACGCCCCCAAGAAGTTGACGTATCAACTAACCACATCAGGGATGACAAACGTTTTGGTGTTTCATCTTTTAGGGTTAGGGTTTTGAATGTTTAGGGTTTTATCATTGATGATTTATGTTAACATGTATTTTCAGCCTCATTGTAATCATATTCTTGTGAATTCACATAGCCATCACATCTCTTCTCAAAGATAAGCTACCATCATTCTAGCATTTAGATGTTTAGGGTTTTCTCATTTATGTTTTATGTTAAAAATTCCTTTTGATCCTCATTGTACTCATCTTCTTGTGAATGCACATAGCCATCACATCTCTTCTCAAAGATAAGCTACCATCATTCTAGCAAGTTCATTTCACTCTGCATTTTTACAGTTCTTTCATATTTCATTCATTAATAGAAATTGAATATTATTATATCTATGAGTTTCTGTCATATTTCTGTGTTTTATCTCATCCCCTCATAAATCTAAATCAATGGAATCAGAGTAGTCTTCTCTTTATCTGTTTCTGGTGCATGTCCCCAATGAGGTCAAGGTATAAGGAGTTGGGACTTGAACTACTTGATCCTTTGAAAGACCGTCCTCGTCGACCCCAAGAGCCTCCCATGGAGGAATAGAATAGAGACGAGGGAGTAATATATCATATTCATTTTTTTATTAAGGAATCAATCATGCGACAGAGGGACGAGATGATAATTGTTTTTCCCAAATCCTTCAACAACTATTGAGAACAACATGCATGTCTTTGTCAAGCAACCACTTTGGAGGCCCTGCCCCTTTCAAGGTACAATTTAATTTTGATATTCCTGTATTTGAAGGTCAAATAGATGTAGATGCTTTGGAAAAATAGTTAAATCTACTAAAGGTTATTTCTCTTTCCACAATTTCCCCAATAGGGAAAAGATCACCTTTGTGTTCTTTAAGGTTGTCCCCAATGTCAAAAATTGGTGGGAGACTTATACTAAGAAAAATTTCATAGGTGAGTCTAGAATGTTTGAGGTTGAACCCACTTAGGGATACTTTATGGATTTCATTAAGGAACAATATTACCCTATTTGAAATCATGATGACTGGTACAGGAGATGGACCACACTGTGTTAGGAGAGAGACCAAACAATGTCAGGGTTGAAAAATACCTTCCATAACTTGCACTCCAAGTTGGGTATCAAAGAATATGAGGCACATATAGTTATAAAATACCATGGGGGTCTACATAGGTAAATCAAAATAGAAATGGATTTTCTGTACATCTCATCATTTGGAACCACTTATCAATATACTGTCAAAATTGAGCAAAAATTTAAGCAAAGGAATAAGAAGGAGTTTGGATCTATGAATGCATAAGAACAGAGGTAGGGAAAAGGAGGTCTTGTCCTACAGAACAAAGGACAGATCAAGTATGGAAAACCCTAGGACAACTAGCCTAAGTTGCAAGTAAAGAAGGGTAATGGGAAGACAAATAAAGACATTAGGAAGTGGTGCAAGTTCCAAAAAATCCCTTGGCACAACACTGATGAATGTCGCTTGAAGAAGTCATTGTTGAACAAGCTAAAGGCCTCAACTTCTTATCCAGGCTCTGACTTTAATTCATATCCAGGCAAGGGGAAGACGATCATTGATGTAAAACCCGATGCCACAATCGCTACCACTAAATTTTATCCAGAAAAACCAAAAGAGTCAAAGGAAGGTAAGCATCATTTTCACTCACAAATGTGGGTGAAGGGTGCTCCACTACATTTCATTGTTGATGGAGAAATCCAAAAGAACCTAATATTAGAAAAGCTCATCAATAGGTTGGATTTTTCGACAACACCACAACCTCAACTATACAACATATGGTGGCTCAACCAAGGACGAGATCTATGTGTCAAAAAATATTTCATCTTACATTATGGCATCAATCCCTTCAATAATGAGGTATTTTGTGATGTTCTTTTATGCCAACCATATATGTGGAAACATCATGCTATATATGAACTAGATAGGATACTAGAGGTAGCTCCACCCGCTGCAATTTATTTGGTCTAAGCTAAGTAGTGTAGGAAGGTCATCTCCCATACAGGGATATTTTTCCTCTTCATGGTTTTCTCTCAAGTTGAATGAAAGGTCATAGCCACATACATGGCCTCCACGCAGAGCTTCTCTATGCAACAAAAGAAAATGGACAAAGATGTGGAAGAATAATGAGACATCTTCACTTTACCTATTGGGGTGCCTATGCATTGTTAGGTCAAGCATTCCATCGATCTGACCCATGGTGCACCTTTACCTAATGGGTTGGTATATCGATGCTCTCTCCTGAAAAATGAGGAAATCAAGTACTAGATTCAATATCTTCTCCTAAAAGGTCACAATCAACCTAGCTCCTCACCCTATAGAAGCTCAATCATGCTCATGAAGAAGAAAGACATGATCCAGAGACTTGGTATTGATTACAAATCTATAGACAAAATCACAATCAAGAATTGGTACCTTATTCCTTTAATTGACGACCTTCTCGACCAAATCAAGGGATCCAATTACTTTAGTAAGATTGATCTAAATTATTGTGACCACCAGGTCACAATAGAATCAACTGATGTGTGGATGATTGCTTGCAAGTCTAAAGAGTTTCTTTTTGAGTGGTTGGTCATGCCATTTAGCTTGACGAATGCCCCAAAAAATTTCATGAGGTTGATGGATGACATCTTGCAACCTTTCACCAATTCCTTTGTGGTTGTATATCTCAATGCCATCCTCATATTCAATAAGATTTGGGAAGAACACTTGCAAAACATTCAATAGATCCTACACACCCTATGTAACATCCCCAATTTTAATCCCTGTGAATTAGAATGTAATTGTATAAATTTGATTTAGGTTGGTGAGTCGATGTGTTGGGGCGAAGAGCATGTATTGGTTTAATGTGGCAGAGGCCGAATTGTATATTATGTGCATTAAATAATCAACAAAAATAGTAATCACTAGTTGTGATACAAGAGGGATGAAAACAATGGGAGGTTATGATTTCACAAGAGAGAGGGGTCCAAGGGGGAATTATTCATGGATATTAATCCAACCCACATTCCTGAAATTATTATCATTATGTATAAACCTTCTATTTGTTGTTGAGTGTTCCCAAAGCCAATCATTTAACTCTTGTAAGAGAGTGGGTGTGAAAAGTCACATCCCATAGTTATTAGAGAGTATGGGTTGAAGTACAATCATCTTTGGCAAGAGTGGGAGTCAAGCAAGCAAGGGAGAAGAAGGTAAATTAGTATGCAGAATGGAGAAAAATTTTACAGGCATATTTTGGGTAGCAAGGAAGGAGTTGAGTGCTAGGAAGAGAACCAGCCATGTTGTTGTAGTGTCCCCAAGGCCGAGCCCCGTTGTAAACCATGTTTTGAAAGTAGTTGTAATTATGTTTTATAGGCTGGTGAGCCAAGTTCTTATAAGCTGGAGTCTATGCTAGATTATGGAAGCATCTCTAATCTAATTGCAGTAGGGAAGTTCTTTTTAACAAAACAAACAATCATTATTTCTAACATAATTGTGCTGATACAGCTGGAGTGCTACATACTTAAAATCATAATTGCAATCTAGACTGATGAATATACAAAAAACAGTGAATTGCCTACCTTGATCTAACTTTCTAATTTACGTTTGCAGGAAGAGACTCTATACTATTGCAGAAGAGAAATCTACTTATTACAAGAAGTTACTTCAAACTTTTAATTCTCCAAAACATGATTTTAACCTAATGCAGAAAAAGGAAAAGCAATTCTCCAACAATGTTCAGTAACTGACTTCTAATTCTCATGAGATAAGTTTATGTGCATTTACCAAGAAGGAACTAAACTGTAACAACAATTGTACTTAGAAATATCTAATAGTTAAACCATTTGCAATGAAAACAACTAAATCTAGAATTCGAAATAGAGGGGAATCGGTAAGGAAGGTGGACCCTTTCCTTCTCACTGAATCCACTCAAAGAGATAGATCACAGTCTGCTAAAGAAATTCACTCCACTTCTTCATTCAATTACCAAAAAGATGTCTGTGTACAATAATCGTTATTCTCTTCAATCACTAAATAAAAATACTAACAACCCTTTACATTACAAAATCTCTGCTATTTAAAGTCAGAGTCATTCGGTGTTCAAAAATAGAACAGTCTTGAGAATCCCCGATTCTCAGGCTATTCATTAGATATCATTAATACAAAAAATTGAGTTCTCCTTCATCAACATCGCGAGCCAACATTCTAATTAGCAGGTGTAACAACTTCTGAGATTAACAGACTTCTGTCATAGCAGGTGTGTAACAGCTCCCAGGATTGGTGGGAATCTGTTGCAGGAGTCATGTAACAACTTCTAGGATTGGCGCATAGCTGTAATAGAGGAGTCATGTAACAACTTCCAGGATTGGCGCATAGCTGTAACAACAACGAGTTTCTCAAGGTGGCCTGTTCTAACATTGTGACCATTAGTTAAATCATTTCATGGGTAAAATATGTGAACGTTATCAATCAAACATGGGGGGGGGGGGGGATCGAGATAAAATTAGATTCAAATCCCCAAATTCGTGGTCAAGATTCATGTTTAAATGAATCAGAATAGTTTAAGGAGTTTAATGGAACCAATTTGCAAATTTGTAGAGTTGAATTCGACTTGAAATGGTTGAATTTCACATTTTAATGAGCATTGTAGAATTGCACGAAGTTCAATGAATCAACAACTGAGATCGTGTTTGATCGTGACATTAATGGCTAAGATTCACCTTACTAAATTTAAAAATTCATAAGGTTTTGTCTATTTGGAAGGTTAAGTAGATCAATGGTCAAGATTCGATTTTGGCAACTGGGAAAATTAGAAGATTGATGACCCAGATTCATCTGGGTTTTCATAAAAAAATTATAAGTGTTGAAGTTCGCCAACATAATCCACCAATGGTCGATGGTCGAATTATCAAATTTGGTGAAGAGTTGGGTTTGACCAACATAAGTCTATGATCACTTACGGTCAATAATCGGGGATCGATAGATTTTGGAAAATGTTTCATCTATCCAAAAGAAATCTCCAACAACCGATGGTTGATGGTCAGGTGTCGGCATAGTTGGGTGAAGATTGATAGATTGACGACTAAGATCATTTTGAATAAGTAGATTGAAGATCTGAATTCATCGGGAATTTGGTCGAAAAATTCTAAGTGTCAAATTTCTCCAACAAAATTTGTCGATGGATGATGGTTAGGGATTGACATAAATTGGTGAAGGTTTCATGCATCCAAAGGAAATTGCAAATCGTCGATGGGTGATGATCAGGGATCAATAGAATTTGGCAAGAGTTTTCAATTGACCAAAAGAAATCATAGATCATCTATGGTTAGTGATCGAGTGTCAACAGATTTAGGAAGGTGTTTTAAATCTGTTCAAGAGTAGTGGTCAATTGTTGAAGAAGGAAAAGAGGATGATGACGTCAACATCCATGTGTCATTCCATTTTAACCAATTTGATTCCTCGAGATGGCATGTCATGCCATGTCATCATCAACGTGTCATGCCATGTCAATGTAGTTTCCAGGTCAGATAAGAGTGGGCCAATGACCAACAATCGGGCATTAGGGAGATTCACAAGAAATTTTGGTTTGCAAAGAGAATATTTCAATGGTCGATGGTCAATGATCATGAATCAGGGAGATTTGTGGGAAACATTGGTTTGCGAAGATAAATTTTTGAATTCCAATCGTCAATGGTCAAGGATCAACAAGATTCGTGATGATCAAGTGTCAAGTGAATCAACAAGATTCATGATGATCAAGTGTCAAGTGGATCAGTTGAAGCATTCTCAAGGAATCAAAAGGAAGGTTTCTAGTGAGCCTGAAGAACACCATTGAGTAGAATGGGAATTTCAGGAAGCCATAACTCTTGGATCATAAATCCGATCAAAGCATGAATATGGTCATTGGAAAGGTAATCTAGAGGAAAACAGGACAAAAGGTCTAATTTCTCTATGGGAGCATCGGGTTGCTCCATAAATTTGCAGAAGAAAGTGGAATTGGATGCCATGAACCTTGTAATTACTCAATGTGAAGATTTTTTAAATAATGTCAAAGTTTGGAGAAACTCTCCCAGATGATAGAATTGAGTACCAAAGGTGTTTGATGTGTAAGTAAGAGTATATTCTCATTATAATGCCTATTCATAAGTATAGAAGAACATTTGAAGTGCAATGGATTGGAAAATTAAAAAGAGGTTGAGCTTATTAACAAGGCATTGTTAATAAGTGAAGGAGCACTCTAGCAAATAATGTTGTGTGAAAGGATGTTTAGCAAGAGATTAATATTCCACAATGAGTGTTGTGTGGGTATATTCTAGATTAATCCTAGGTTTCATTGGACATGGAAGGAGGTCAAGATTTTGCAGTTAGTTGAATGGTCAAAGAACCACAAAGGAAAGTGAAGGGAAAGAGATGCAAGGTTGACACAGATCTAAAGAAGAGTAGAGGAATATTAGTATTCAGCTACTATAGAGTCTGAATATCTTGCAAAGGAAAGTAAAGAGATATTTTCACATAAGGTATGAATCCAACAAGTGAATAGTGTCATTTCATGCACAAAGAGTAAGGAGAACTCCATAGTCTTGAAGGTAGAAATATAACGAAGGCTACAAAGCTTTCTACAAGAGAAGGAAAAAGGATATCATGAGATGAAGTGTGTCTCATGGGTGGATGAGTTATGCAAGCACATGAATACATGAAGAAGGGATTGCTAGATATGATTTAGCAACTTTTTTCTAAAAGTATCGAAAGCAAAAAAGTTGTCTCTATTATCAAATTGTGCAACAAAAGAAAGGTACGAGTGCAAATGGAGGAGTGTAGCATTCCATTTGGAGCAGAGTGGTCTTGAGTAGCCACGAAGTTATTCACAATCAATCACTTAGTGAAGTGAAGAAAGATATTTAAAATTGAGCATAGCCATGGATGACAAAGAATATTAGAAAGATGACATAAAAGAACATTTCAGAATGTTGAAATGCCAATCAATGATAATGGTATTTCAAGACCGTTTGGTCAAGAAAAACAAGAGTGGATAATTATATTGCAGTGTTAATATTCAACCAGAGTAGTGCATATTAAAAAACTATGAATATTGATAAATTTTACCCAATATGTTGGGATAGGTTTCTTTACATAAAAGAAGCAGTTGTGAGATGGTAGCACTAGTGGATCTAGTGGCTGGAAATGCAGAATGGTTAAGTGGGGCTTGGCTAACAGATCTAGAATAGGGGTCAGTGGTGCATAATTGAGCTGAATGGCAGTGCACATGGTAGCGAGGTTCTATAAGAATTCAAGGACATCCATCTATAACAAAAAAAATGAAGAATTAACTAAATCTGAAATAGTTTGTGCAGTGGGGTGCATTATAGAATTGATGCATGATGCACACAATAAAGATAGAATGCATGTGCATGAAATGGGCATAAAGGATCAAATGATTAGTGCATATTGATGTGCATTTTTACATTTGGACATGCCTGAACATGTTTGTGGCATGCTTGTAGACTGGGAATAGTCTATTGCTAAGTGTGAATAATGATGTCATGATATTTGAGTATGACTAATGATGTATTTGTGTATCCAGGGAAAAAAAATGGTTAAGCATGGATGAAAATGATGTTGACAATGTTGTTGTGGAAAATGAAATCCATCCATATGAAGACACAAGAATATGGTAAGAGCACTAAACATGGTGAATTGGTGAAGGGAGATGACAAGCTTCTACAAATATCAAATAATCATGTAGCATCAAGTAATGTAGTAACAACCATGTAGGTAGGCATTTGGGTTGTTTATGATGTGTAAATTCGAAGGGAATTGAGGTAAGAATTCCCTCAGTTAAAGTCTAATATTTGGATTGATGTAAAGACATAAGGCCTTGAGTATATACATGTTTTGTAATTATTGAATGCATGTATGGAATAATTAATTTCATATTATGTTACGATGGTTATGAGATCATAACCAAGACAAGACAAGAGACATACTCTTGCGGTATCAATCAATGCCATGGATATATGGTATGCTAGAGTCAATGAAAACATGCATTGGGTAATTGTGTCCATGGGCATTGGCATGCTGGTAATGTTTGACTACATTATGAAATTTTTGGGTGTTGGTAATGCATATGTGAGGAATGTTGGTTTCATTCCATTTAATATGAATAATCGTTGGAAGTGATGGAATTTTTAGATTAATATAATTATGAAAATCACTTCGTGGACTAAATGAATATGTTGTGGTGGATGATAGTATCATTATAAACAATATGATTAATGGTTGAATTCCATTTTAAAGTGAATAATGGCCAAAAATTATTGAAGTGTTGGCAAATTACAATTCTGAGATCATTTCATGAATTGTTGAAAATGTGTTAACAATCTTGTTTGGATACAAGAAAGTTGAGAAATTGCATGAAGATTGGTCTTGGATATGGAAGTGATTGTTAGAAAAACAGGACCGTGGAGCAATAAAATAAACAAATGCGAAAAAAAAACAAAGAAGATACACAATACAATAGAGACACAGATTTACGTGGTTCACCCAGTGTGGGCTACGTCCACAAGAGAAATTTCCATATCCTTCCTTTATTATTATCCATCATATGAAGGGATACAACCTACAACAAACCTAGTGTAACTTCCTCTTCTTTCTCTCACAGTCTCCTATCTCAGAATACAATATTCACCATCAACCATAGTTGCAATACTAAAAGACCTATAAATCAGGAAGATAATCAGGCTCCACAACCAACAGTGACGTAAGCCCATAAAGCAGGCCAATATCTACAGCTGCAAGAGCCAAACATAATGAGAAAAAAACTCATGCATGGAAACTTTGTTTAACTGTATAGAACAAATTTGATAATTAACGATTTCAAATTGTTATAATATGATAACAATATCTGTGGTTGAATTAAAGTGAGAAATAATGCATGAATAATAGTCTTGGATATTGAAATGGTGTAAGCCCATAAGGAAGACTAATGGATGTTGTTGCAAGAGCCAAATGTCTTGAGAATAAATCTTGTGATTGGGAATCTTAGTTTCATATATGTAAAACAGGTTCGGAAACTAATATGTAAAATTGTTATGATGATATCTCATGATGACTATATTTGCATGATATAGATAATATTATGGCTATAAAGATGGAAATATTGAAAATGAGGCTATTGATATGACATTCGAACTCTATGATTTCCACAAGTTACAAATTTCTAGTGAAAAATCTAGTAGTGAGTTGACAATCCCCTTGTGCAAGAACACCTTGGAAAATGATGGATCGCCCGAGGGACTTGTAGTAGTGAAGGGGATGCTTGATCCTAGAGGGTGAGGATGGAAAGGGGAATGGAACTCAATAACACATACAAAATGGTGGTTGGAATCATGAGGGTGTGTCAGGAATGGAACGGTGAGCTAAATCCTTATTGTGGTTTCTTGTGAAATAGAGAAACAATCATATGAATAAGTGATTGTATCCATTGTGTCAATTATGATGAAAGATGGGTTAATTGTTGTTTAGTAAATTTTAAGTTTTATTTTCTCCTTATTCATTGTTGTTTGTTGTGCCTGAATGAGTTTTTTCATTTGCGTTTTTAAGTGACTGGATATTTTTATGTGTATGTTTCATCGTCACTACATACGTATAAGTTTATTGTGTTGTGTTTTAATTGTTATGGATAGTTGCATGAGATTGTATGTTATGTGGTGTATTCTCTTTCCACTAGAATTGTGTCAATAGGATGTGCAGGAGGCACAAATGCAACTATTTGATAGTTGGAGATTCCATTATCACAACTGAAGTTCCTAGAGCCACAACTCAGAGACTTCATGTCTAACCTGGTACTAGAACCCTGGAAGGGAAGTGGTATATCATGAAGGATTGTAGTGAAAATAAGGGGTACACTTCCTTGGGTTGTGCAAGTTGAGGGGAATGAGATTTTGTTGGTTGTAATTGTTGTAGGAATCAATAAATTATAAAAGACATTGCAATTGGAGTTCCTAGAACCACAACTTAGAGACTCCATGTTTGACCTTGTACTAGAACCCATGAATGGAATTGGTACAACCTGAAGGAAATGTAGTGCAAAGAAGGGGTACACTTCCTTGGGTTGTGCAGGTTGAGGGGAACAAGAGTTTTTTGGTTGGAATTTTTGTGGGAATCAACAAAGCGTGAAGAATATTGCAGTTGGAGCCAGAGAAAGGCAACGAAGGCCGCAAAAAATGAAAGACTTTTGGTTGGAATTTTTGCAAGAATGATGAATTGTAAAATTATCTTACACGGATTGGGTGTGATGAGACAGATCCCATAGTTATTGGAGAGCATGGGAAATAGTAAATTTAGCTTGGGGAAGAGTGTTAGTCAAGTCAAGCAAGCAAGCAAAGAGAGGAAATTCATATGAACAAGGGGGAAGTTTTGGGACAATCACGTTTTTGCATGGAGAGTAGTTTTACTTGCAAATTTTGGATAAGAAGAGAGGAGATGAATGCTAAGAAGAGCACCAAACATGTTTGGATTGAAGGAAACCATTGTTGGGATGTGTTTTATGTTGAGAAAGAGGTATGTGTGCTTGTAAATCGAGATGTAATCCTATGAAGCATTTTTATGTTGAGAGAATAACTCAAGAGACATGTGAGGGTTGTTGTGAGCACTCATGGAGTAGCTGGGAGGTTTTCTAGTCAACTAGATGCACTGGAGCCCTAGACGGAAGTGGGAAGGCCTAAGGGACTATGTGCAGTGAAGGGGGATCCCATTCCTTGGGTTGTGCAAGTTGTGGGAAACATATTGGAACCGAGGTTTTGGGGTAACTTGTTGTGTGTGGAGAGTGGATAGCCATAGGGCCAGATTTCCTTGTGGAATCATAGCCTCATCTCGGGGGTGGATTTTTGTTGAGAGAAAATGAACAACAATTCCTATGGTTGGGAGGTTCATCCTTCGTATGAAACCAGTTGGTTATCTATTAACATATATGTTCTATGTTGTGTTTATTATGATATTCCATTGTGTAAATGGTTTATATGGATGTTGTTTCTTTGTTGTTTTCTTGAGTAGTTGTATTCATGTTTTAATGTATGTTGTTAGATGCATTTAGAACTATGGTATCATTCAAATGGTTGAATTATGTTTGTGATCTATAGATGGTATTCTACATGTGAAGTTGCTTAACTAGGGGTTGGGTACATTACACCCTGCGACAAAAAAAGTTATATGCTAACTTAGAGAAATGATCCTTTGGCATGAAAAAGGTCCAATGCCTTAAGTACATTGTAGATGAGCATGGTGTGCATGTATATCCACCAAATATCCAAGTCATTCATGATGGGCCAGCCCCGAAAAAAGTTATCGAGCTTCATAGCTTCTTGGGATTTTCCAACTTCTATCACAGATTCTTGTTGGGGTTCTCTCATATTGCATGACCCATAAAACAGGTGACCAAGGGTGGTTGCAAATCCAAATTTGTGTGGGATAGGTCACAACATAAAGAATTTGACGATCTGAAACATCATCAATGATCAACCCTAGTGATCCCCTTACGTGATCTGCAAAAACCTTTTGAGATTGAGATATATGCTTCAAACTATGTTGTTGGCGACATTCTCACTTAGTACAATCATTCGATTTCATATCACAGTGATACACTCTCAGATGTCATTCGTAAGTACCCCAACTATGACAAAGAGATGTATTCCATTGTAAAATACTTTCGCCAATGGAAGAATTAAATTCTATGGAAGGAGACAACCATCCATATTGATCACAAGTCTTTGTAGTTCATGCAAACACAAGAAAAATTACAAAATGGCCACCATAAAATGTGTTCCACATACTTTTAGAAGTTTCACCTCAACATTAAATATAAGAAAGGGAGCACCAATCGTGTCATTGAATGCCTCATTCGACCTCCAGTTGAAACACTAACGACAATGCTTGACTCTTATGGGCATGATACCTCCAGGTGGCCCTAACTCTATGAAAACGGTCTTAACTTCACTATGACCTACCAGATGTCAAGAATATCATGACCATTTCTGATTTTCATCTTCAGGATGTAATGTTATGCAATCTGGATCTTCTTTGTGTTCCTTCAAGAGAGCATGTAAAGATGATTTGGGAATCCCACTGGAGTCCAATGGTGGGACACTTTGGCTTGGAGAATATAGTGGAAGTACTGCATAAGTATTTCTATTGGTTGAAGCTTTGACATTATGTCAGTAAGTACATCATATCCTTCATTGTCTACTCCATCGCCAAGCTAGCCATTAAAAAACAAATATTGTATACCACTTTGCCTACTCATGATAGGCCTTCGGAATCCATCTCGATGGACTACATGTCATGTATCCCCTCAACCAAGCATGAAAATGATTGTGTATTCATGATTGTTGATCAATTCTCTAAGATGGCCATTTTGACAGCTTGCAAGAAGAGTATTACAACCGAGGCCACTCCCAAGCTCTTATTCGAGTGAGTGTGGGTACACTTTGAACTACCATGGACCATCATATCAGATCGAAACAATAGGTTCTTGAGTACATTTTGGTATAGCCTTTGGTCACTAATCGACACCAAAATCACCAAATCCACTTCCTTCCACCCCCAAATTGATGGATAGATAGAAGTTGTTAATAAGATGATTGTTCATATCTTGTGCATGTATAACTTCAATAATCCAGACACATGGATGAGAGCCTTCCTTATGTTCAACATAGCTACAATAGATCCCTTCATAGCTCGACTAATCACATCCCTTTTTCAGGTGGGCCTGGGATTTCAACCATTGGGCCCTATTGACGTAGCACTACCCCTTGCATCCACACAGGCATAATATTCCAATGCTCAATTTGAAGCCGGCAAAGCCACCAAATTCATTGAACGGATCCAACACATCCACCAATAGGTCCATGATATTTTACAGAAATCCAATGCTAAGTACAAGCATCACCATGATCAACATCGAGTTCCACACAAGTTTCAGGTGGGAGACAAGGTTTGGTTGCATTTGCACGAGTTCCACACAAGTTTCAGGTGGGAGACAAGGTTTGGTTGCATTTGCAGAAAGAACACCTTACAAGACCCCATCAAAATTTGTGTCCACTTCACGATGGTCCTCACACCATTGCCAAGGTTGTGGGTAACAATTATTTTTAGTTAAGTATTCCCCCCTTCCTTGGCTTGCACCTAGTATTCAATGTGGACCTTCTTCGACCATATTTTCCACCACTACTAGACACATTGGAAGTAGATGAGCAACTAAAACCTACAAAGCTCAACCCTGAATGCATGGAACATGAAACCATTGATCGAATCATGGACACATAGGTTAAGGGCACCCTCCAGTAGAAGATCCAACTTTATCAGGTTGGTCAAAGCAGGGCAACTACTACACCAAGGCAAGTGGCTCACCAAGCATCAAGTTCAAAAAAAGTTTCCCCATTTCATGTGGGGAATCAATGCAATGGAGATAATTTCTTCCTAAAGGTGGAGGTCTAATCCAGGTGGACATTGGTGGCCACCCACCTATTTCACGAGCTCAAAATATAGTTTCCACCTTGGCCTTTTTTCTATGTTTTTTTTAGGTCTTAAACTTTCGAGGTCATTTTGAGGCTCTAAATGACAGGTTTTTGGCCCGTAAGCACCTAGTAAATAGTTGAAGGCATGTATTAGGCCATTAAGAATGTGCACTCCTTGGATAGAAATTTTTGGTGGGCTACCAAGCACCCCAAACAAAGATCATATGCAAAATTAACGCCCCTAGGAAGTTGACATATCAACTAACCACATTAGGGCCCATAAACCTTTTGGTGTTTCATCTTTTGGGGTTAGAGTTTTGGATGCTTAGGGTTTTCTCATTGATGTTTTATGTTAAAAGGCATTTTCAACCTCATTGAAATCATCTTATTGTGAATGCGTGTATCCATCACATCACTTCTCAAGGATAATCTACCACCATTCTAGCGAGTTCATTTCACTTTGCATTTTTACAGTTCATGCATATTTCATTCATTAATAGAAATTGAGTATTAATATATCTATGTGTTTTTGTCATATTTATGTGTTTTATCTCATCCCCTTATAAATGAAGAGAGACAGAGAGAGGTTATCAATTTAAATTTTATAACTATTCAATGTTTAACTTCCCCGGTTAGCATAAGAATATGGGACATAAATGATAAATGAACAAGCAAGATGTCATATGTTTACTATACTTGCATTGATAAGTAAGAGAAAGACTAGTTTGATGAATTGATATTTTTCTATTTTTTTAAGGAATAATAATTTCATTCCCCCCAATAATATAGATACTAAATTATTATAAATAAAAAATACAAATACTTTTGAGAGTGCAATAAAGATCCAAATTTTAAAATACTTTTGAGAGTGCAATAAAGATCCAAATTTTAAAAGATCAAGTTAAGAAACTTATAAGATGTCTTAGAGTGGATGGAATAGAGAATTCTTGTCACCATTAGATAGAAAAGTATGGATTCAAATATTAATAGATATCCAAATTTTAAAAGATCGAGTTAAGAAACTTATAAGATGTCTTAGAGTGGATGGAATAGAGAATTCTTGTCACCATTAGATAGAAAAGTATGGATTCACATATTAATGGATGAGCTTGGACTTCATTAAGAAAAATCAACTCCACTTTGATGTGATAATGATATTGCCATCCATATTACTTATCATTTAGTGTATCATTTCAACACCAAACACATTGAATTCCATTAAAATTATATCAAAAATTGATCCAATATCAAATCATTCAACTTAAGTAATGCCATCCATTTTACTTATCATTAAGAGTATCATTTAAACACCAAACACATCGAAGTCCATTAAAGTCCATTCGTAGTATATCAATAATTAATTCAATATGAAATCATTCCATTTAAGTAATGTCATAACGAGAACCATATTGTAAACATCTTTACAAAATCCTTAACTAAGACCAAACTTCTCAAACTTCATACTATGCTTGGGATGAAATAATTTTCCATTAATTGTAATGTATTTTCCTTAATCCCAATCCCATGTCAAACTTAAAGGGAGATGTAAATATTAATTAATCATATCTTAAGGTTAATTAATGATAATAACGAGGTGATCAAAATGTCATGTTCTTTACTATTTTGCATGACGCAAAGGCTATGTGCCCCTTTACCAATTACCACAAATAATGTTTTATCCATTTTCAAACACAATTTTGTATTGTATGCCATTACCACAAATAATGTTTTATACATTTTAAAACACAATTTTGTATTCTGTTGTGTGCCATTAAAGAATCCCTTTGGATGGTGAAACAATAATGAAACTCACCATTAAAAGTTGTATTATGCCACAAATTTATGGATTACCAAGATCCATAAATTTATGGTAAATCGATTCCTTTGTTAAAGAATTAGCCCCAAGCTACATCAATAAGTTAACTTAATTCCCTTCAAGAAGAAGGGGTCTATTAGTGTCAGAAGTCACTCCTAGATTTCTTGCAGGAGAAGAGCCCAATGCCCATCAGTTTTATGTCACGATTTGTTTAATGGGGCGATCAGATGGGTGAAGACTCAAGAAAATATAGCTTTAACACAGGAAACTGGGCCTGGTATGTAGAAAGTGAGGGAGGTCTTGATCCAACTTCTGTCAGTAAGTTGATTAAAGGGTGGTA
>CBVK0103309853.1:0-13828 GCA_900067695.1 Picea abies
AATCATTAATTTCCTAGCTATTATAAAGACATCAGTTTATGTGTTTACTTTTTTACATTTACCTAATCATATTTAAAAATTACTTTGATAGACGTAAGTGATTAACAGAACTTAAATTTATTTGTTAATCAACAATAAAATTTAATATATTCTTTTAAGGATTCCTTTCATCTTATCAATCTTTCTGCATTAACCAACAGCTATTTAACTGCTGTGCTAGTTTTAACTTACGCAAAAATTTCCTCTTACACATACATTACAATCCTTTCTAAATGGCGCAAACACATCGAATGGTGTAATTACAAACGTCAAGAAACTTGGCATCCACTACTCCCAAATTCTTCTTGCCATGGTGATTCAAAATCATTTTGAATAACTCGATGTCCACTCAATGCCAAATTTCCTTTTCCCACAGCGACCCATAGAAAACCTCCGTTGACTCAATATAGCCAGCCACGGCATCCGAATACATAATATCCGGAGTTGAATCTCCATATATATTTTGAATAACTGGATGTCCATTCAATGCCAAATATCATCCTCCCATAGAGACCCATAGAAAAGCTCCGTAGTCTCAACATAGCCATGCACGGCATCCGGATACATAATATCGGGAGTTGAATCTCCATAGATATGATTCTGAAGGATTCCAAGTTCATCGGGAGTAAAATGGTCGACAAAGAAACCAAACTCTCCGCAGATATCGTCGTAATACGGGAAGTCTCTTATGTCAAACGTCACGGAGCTCGCTTCAGAATCCCTGTCTGCTGTTAATTCACCTTGCTTATTTGAACCCATCTGTTCAGTACTGCTCTTTTGATCGCTGGACTCGATATTATTATATGTTCGCGCCTTCAACCCAATTTGATCCTCCACGGAATTTATGACCACGTTGAGCCTCATCTCGCCCTCGACGTCATTCATAGCAGTACGGATATCTTCTGGATTACTGTTGTTGTTAGCCACACTGTCGATCCTGTCGAGCAAGGGCATGCGATTACAGCCATTCCCCAACGTTCCGCTATTAGTTCGCTTCGATTCTGGCGAACCCAATCCACTATTGAAATATTCATCTCTCCCTCGCTTATTCTGAGAAATTTGACAGGATGCCGCCATTGCAAACAGATGCTGTGAGTAAAGCGGAAGAGATACGACAATAGAGACTCCTGTTTGTATCAGCGATCTTTCTTCCTTCGGGGTTTGAGACTTAATCCAATGAAGGGGGTTATTAAAACTTTCAACCAGGCTTCACTCATGGTCCTCCCACAGCATGTTCACAATGATAGCTGGCACTAGATAGATCACAAGAAATCCGCCATGATGTGGATACTTCACAACAAACACGATTCAACGTGTCGTTTTTAAAGGCCTGCAACCTGTGGACACACGGAAACCCAAATCATTTGTCCAAGCACGCAAGTTGCCTAAACAAAAAAGAACTTCTCGATGTCACTCAAACAGACCACATTCTTGTTCATTTGGATCCCACCATTTTTGACACGGTGCAACAGGCGCCGCTCTTGCCCTTTCTGATGAAGCTTGACAAAGCTCACTACCCTATACATATTTTATTTGGCTTTATTTACCCAAAATCCTTTGGATCGCAAGTAATTGAGGCCATGGTTCTTGTAGTTTCTCTCCCACTCACATATTTTTAATATTTTTTTTTGTGTATAGGTGTTGTTTAAATATTTGATTTTTTGAATTTTTTATTAAAGTTGGATGAAATAAATCTTGGTGAAATTTCTATTTTATATTTACTTAAATTGTATTTTTAATATATAAATAAATTCAACACTATGAAAAATCCTCCCCACTTAAATTATAATTATAAAAATTCAATTATTCAAATCTGAAGTTCCAATAAATTTTAACCAAAATTCAATAAAAATTGATAAAAAAAATATACCCATAAAAACTCTTTAAATTAAGTTTTTTCTTATATTACAATTTCTCCCATTTTTACTTTTTCGTACACATTTCTTATGCTAACCAACTTTTAGTAACTTGACAACGCTGACTTGCCCTAGACTTATTTGATTAGGCATTAATTACCCAAAATTCTTTGCAAGGGATTGAATCCAGTGTACGACCCTTTCCATATTTGATTTGGCAATAATCACCGAAAAGTTGCAAGGAATTGAATCCATTGTTCATTGTACTATTCTATTCTAGTTGATAACTCGCGATGGTCGGTAATTAAGTGTGAGAAAGTAAATATTGTTTAATAATTATTCTTAACTCTATATCACACATTTGCTTACTAGAAATATTATTTTAATATTTCTCGTAAGCAAACGTAGTTCAAAGATTTATTTATGGAAATTTAAAACTAATAACTATCCAACCGACGACCTTAGTGTTAACGAACACCATGAGTACGTATCTGAGATTTGCGTTAGGCTTACTCTCACCCTTTCGAGAGATCATGCGTGTACGACATTTAAAAAATCGAGATGACGTGTTCACAATCACAACCGTGACTCACCCACCTAAGACCTTGATAACGCTGGTGGCAATCATGATAATGCGTATAACATTGAAATTTGAACTATACTTTCAAACACAGACTCCATCTAGGTCTGTGTTTAATCCACGTGGTAGGTGTCTTCGCTATGCCAAATCCACGTGGTAGGTGTCTTTGCTATGCCATGCGTAGTCACGACGGCTGGATTTGATAAGGCTGTAAATTTTGTGAAGACATAGATGCACCTGAAATGTCCACCCACCGATCTAATTATATTGCACCATTTTTATTCCGCTGCCTTGACAGATCTGTAAATATCTGAAAATTTGAAGAGAGGGCGATAACGGAGAAAATTATAGTGGGAACCGAGGAATTCTTTAGGGAAAAAAAAACGATTTTTTTAACCGGAAAACAAGTTAATTGTGAAATTGAATTTTATATTTAGAAAAGGAGTGTCAATGAAATTAAACTTCCATATTTAGAAAATGAGTGTCAATTAAGTTTATAGAATGGATATTGATACGTCATCTAGGGTGGATTTATCCTTAGAGACGCTTGAAAATCAAATCATGGTCAAGTTTTCTCTATCGAAAATAATCTTGTTGTGGGTTAAGGATACTGATTTTGTAGGTGGATTTATGGTTAAAGACGCTTGACAATCAAATCATGGTCACTTTTTCTTTATCGGAAATAATTTTGTTGTGGGTTAAGGATATTGATTTTGTAGGGTAGATTTATACCTAGACACTTAAAAATCAAATTATAGTTGAGTATTTTTTTATCGAAAATAAATTTGTTGTAGGTTAAGGATACTGATTTTGTAGCAAATCTAAAGAGCAAGTTAGAACATAGTTAGGGGATGCACAATAACTTCTTATTGTGGAAGGATAATTATTGGAGGAATTTTTCCAACTAATTGATTCTCACATATGCAAAGATTTGATGGGGATCTTAGCTCTGTGCTTACATAGGGAAGCATTGGGAAAATTCTGGTGGCCCCTTCTTCAAAGATGGTTATATTTAAGGATGGAGTCATATCTAAGACATCTTCTCAAACCCCTTGTTTTCTTAAGTCTACAATTTGTGGAGAAACTCGTGAGGTTCCACTCTCAGAGATCTCTTACAAAGAGATCCATCATTATCTTTCATCTTATAAATCAATCATAGTGATTTGTTCTAATGGGTTTTGGTCTTGTATAACAAATGTATTAATGGGGTTTGGCCTATGGATCTACTCCAAGTGGACCAAAAAGTGTAATTTATATTTCTATTCTAAAGGTTTTTTATAATACATTTTTTTAGTCATGATGAATATCAACGAGTCTTTGAGGTGGAGCCATGGTTTTTGTGAAGAGATAGTCTCTTTATTACTCCATGGTTCTTGGATTTCAGTCCCTACACTATAATTGTATCTAAAATGTCAGTATGCGTTCCTCTCTCAATTTCGCCACTTCATTATTGGCATCCTTTAGCACTTAAAGATATTGCAAACTCTTTTGGAAAATTCCTAAAGGTAGATTTTACAGAGGCTCACCTAGGGATTTTTATTTATACTCAAGTTTGTATGGATATTGATCTTAGTAACGGTTCTCCAAAGAAGATACATGTTTAAAACAATACAAAGTCAAATGAAGTCTAGTATTTGATAATGAAAACACAACATTTAGGTGTGGCATATGTAGTACAACATGCCATCTACATGAATCTTGTCCTTGGGATAAAGCACATAGAAAGAGGAAAAAGAGTCATCATTCCAAATCTAAAATCTAATAACAATATGAGCTACCACTTCCAAGAATCATAGCCTTCAACATGTGCAATACAATCCAATTGATAGACTATGATTCTGAGTATCTTTAACCACTATTTCAAGTAAGTATGCAACAATTAAATCAAACCTTATTTTTTGTAGCAATCATTTATATAACAATAGTAATAAATATCATTCGTTTTCGAGAGTCAAAGTTAGTATAGTTATTCAAATCACTTGGAGAGAGAGTATGCTAATTCTAAGAGCAATTTCACCACAAGAGAACTCTATACTAGTAAGGTTGACTTTTCTAGGGATTATGGAGTCAAGCATGCAAAAATTTGAAGAATGAATTAGATACTTCAAGAAGAATGAAGTTTGATCCCTAAGGTGCAACCTCTCTTGGGACTTAAGACTAAACTTTGCAAGAAAACAATCGGTAGGGTGCAACCTCTCTTGGGACTTAAGACTAAACTTTGCAAGAAAACAATCGGTAGGGTGCAACCTCTCATGGGACCTAGGTGTTATTTTCCCTCTTCTAGATCATGTAGTTCAAAGATCAAGATAGACTAGGATCAAAACCCTAAGATTCCACCTCTCTTCGGAATTAGGTCTTTGAACCCTAGCAAGAGACTAGGTCTCTTGACGCTTCAACCAAAACTTGGAAAAAAACAAGTAGGGATGGAAGAACATCTTATGTTCCTTCCTATGGTTTCAATAAAACAAAGAAACATGCAACGAGATAGAAATTACAAGTCACTATGACAAGAGAAACCTTAAATTCAATAAGATATCATCCAATAAATGTAAAACAACCACAAATAATCCTTCTCCAAGAGGTTCACACTAGATCCAAGAAGCCAACGAGAGATAGTGAATTGTTTTAGAGCTATCCCTCACAAGTGTGAGGATAAAAGTGATGATAAAAAATGAATAAGTGATCCCTCTATTTATATGAGGTAACCAAGTACATTTTTCCACATATTATGAGTAAAATTTCAAGTACATGCTAAGAGAAACCTTAAATTCAACAAGATATCATCTAAGAAATGTAAAACATCCACAGATAATCCTTCTCCAAGAGGTTCACACTAGATCCAAGAAGCCAATGAGAGATACTGAATTGTTTTAGAGCTCTCCCTCACAAGTGTGAAGATACAAGTGATGATAAAAAATGAATAAGTGATACCTCTATTTATATGAGGTAACCAAGAACATTTGTCCACATATTTTGAGTAAAATGTCAACAAGTACATACTAAAAGTGGGTTTGACCCCTCAAGATAGCCTCTAAAATGATAAAACAAAACACAATTAATGTTATGTTCACACCTATGGTGATGTCCAATTCCCCAAGGGAATGGAGAAGGTCTCCAAAGACCACGTGGAATTATCATAGAGTGTAGCAAGGTGAAAACCATCGCTAAGAACCTTGTCACATCATGGGATGTCCAAGTGATAACAAACTCCATCATATCCCTAAAAATCCTAGCATGACGTCATCATCTAAATGTCAAACATCTAAGTTGTAAAGGATGGTGTCCAAGGAGGAGAAGGTTGTATGTCATATCTTTGTGTCATCTAATCATCTTCCATTGTAATGTACTTCATCTAATGCATGATCGTCTCTAGGGTGTAGAGAACATGGTGTGGGTTCCTACCCATATATTTGCCACCATGACCAAATCTAACATAAAAACTCCCATTTGTCCATCATTCGAGGTCCAAAATATGTGAGAGCCAATATATGAATGTGTCAAGCCACTAGGTGGCTCAATGCTCAGCATCACGCATGCCATATCCTATAATAAAGGCACAACATCCTGGGTGAAATCTTCGGGTGTCTTTCAAAGTACCATGTCATGGGCATCCAAATCAAAACAAAGTATGAAATCAAGTAAGACCAATGTTCATAAGATATACCATTCCTTAGATCATACACAGTAAGTTGTTATTTAATATATAAGCCACATAAATAGTTCACATTAAGTATCTCGTTCAAATTTTCCATTAGCTCAATACTTTATGTAACTTGGCAAGTTTGAATATGGGAGGACCTTCATTAGACCCTATTAGGTGTGACAACCATAATAATGAAATAAAATATCTACGTAGAGCGATATGTTCTGGGGGAAAGTAGGAAAGAAAAGAACCCTTCAAGAGTAAGTGTGATAGTGGTACATATAGAGCTTACTTCATGGCTTATGGTGTCAGTAAGTCAATTTCTATGAATTCCTTTTTGGAGGGTGCGCTCAGTCTTGAGTTACCAGTTTCTAAACACTATATTTTTTTAAACCCTTAATATTCCTTTTTCTTTGTCCTCTGTCTGATATTTACAATTCCCCTTTATAATATTTCAATCTATAACATCACTTCTTTGGGACTCGGGTGAATGCAGAAAGAGTAGAGATTAAGTATGGAGTAGATTCTAAGATTCCTTTGCTATTATGTTTTTCTTTATTTAGCATTATTCTTTATTTATTATTTTCCTTATAGTAGTTGCAATCAACCTTTGGGCCTTCAACTCCTCTTCTCATGAGAGAATGAAACATGACCCATTAACGAAGTTTAGTACACTATGGCAGGCTTCAGAATGGTATGTGTTAAGTATGGCAGGGAAACATAAGGTTACCCTTGTGAGGCCCCCTAGTAGTACCCATTTTCCTTGGGGGTGAAAACAAGGTACTAGGGTAGAGATGTTGGCCACAAAGGTGAAACAAGGGAACAACCATAAATTATTGAGCTTATGATCCATTATCCAACTGCAACCAATGATCCTCATTCACATGCCTAGTATATTAATCACAACACTTCGTATAAAAAAAGGAATAGCATACCTCATGGTGATGTTGGATTACCATCTCCCATACACTGAGTGGACTGGTTTTGATGAGCTTGGATGATCCATAGTAGAGGAGGAAAATTTGAGGGGGGGTTGCCATGGGTGGAGATGTTGATCATCATCATTAACATGATCATTGTCTTCCTTATGCACCATGAGACATGATCTCCTAGAGTTACCCCTAGGTTGGGGTCTAACAACATGGATCCATAAGGTAAACCATTAGATACTAAAAAACATATAAGAGTTCAGTGAGTTTACTTTTTTTGACAACATAAATTTCTATTTTGATCTAGATTTTTCAAAATTTTGATGATATAGATCATTTGTAAATGGGGTAAAATATCAAAGGACAAAGTTCTGTGATCAAAGTTTCCATAAATCAAATAGAATTACAACTTTAAATGAAATTCTAGGGTGGGTGCAAGCCAGGGAAAACTTTAGGGGTGAAATTTCACCCACGGGAGAAATTTCACCCATGGGAGAAATCAAAAGGCTCTGGATTTTAGTTGGGAGAAATTTTTGACTTAGAATTATGTATTATCATTCTCCCTCAATTTTTTTAAAAGATTATGCAAATAGTATTAACCAACATTTATTTACGAGAGGAGAGGAAATAATCGGTTTTCGTAGGGTGAAATTTGGTTTGTAGCCTTCCATTCACCCTAATTTCTAGAAATGGATATTTCTTGGGATGGTTTCACCCTCTCCATTTGTTATGAATCAACTTCTAGCACACATTCACCCTAATTTCATTTGATGGGATTTTATTTAGAGGTATATCACCCTAATTCTCTGGAATAGGGTTATAAGGAAACACAAAATATTCGTTGGCACCTTTGCATATACCTTTATATTCATATTGAATGCAGGACTCATGATCCCTTCCATAATGACATGTATGTGCTATTTTACACATCTAACAATTGTGGAATTCAAAATTTGAGGTTACTAATATACCCACTTGCAGTTGCCCTAGTACTTATAAGCCTTTGTACTCTGTGCATTGTATCTCTATCTTTCTTCATAACATGTATATATGTAAATATGATCATGAGATGAAGAAGATATTCATGTCATGCAAGCTAAAAAATGTGTTAGGCAGTACAATGTTCCTTCTATTTAGCATTGAGGGATTTCTGAGGTGAGTGTTGAATCATTAGAAAAATCACAATGAATTAATTGGGTACCACCTAGTAGAAAAATTCCCTTAATCCACTCCTCTAGTCGGTATGCATCTAGCAAATGGCCAACCAATTCCCTTAATCCACCCCACTAGTTGATTTACATCTAGCAAATGGCCAAGATAATTTGTTACAAGATAAATTGATAATCATGTATGGAGGGGAAACCTTGTCAAATTGATATTTGAAGTGGGATGACTTTCAAAAGAATTATTCACATAAATGGTGGTCATATCATTAGAAAAAAATTGAGTATTGAGTATAATGAAAAGAATTCAAACCTAACATGATTTTAGTGATTCAAACCATTAATAAAATTATCTTATATTATCTTGTTCCACAAAGGTGGGCCTTTGAGCTCTTCCTTTTATTTATTTTTACTTGTATAAATCCTTTTTAAAGGCTAGGTTGGATTATTGTTTGGATTACTTTAGAGTAAGAAATCCCATCTTTCCTACACAATTTTATCTCCTTAGGAATGGCATTTTAGTTCTAATTTCTAATTTATTTGTTTCATAAGAAGTTTTTCCTTCTTTTTCACTGCATAGAGTGTATTACAAGACTTGAATTTTTTCTTAATTCATTTTTGGAGATTTTGTAACCCCAAGAGGGTTCTCCAGTTTGAATTTTTGTGCATCGGTGTGGATTTATTTGGATCTCTAAGAGTTTACATTGATGTATGTTTTATATATGTCACAACAAAAATGTATTCCTAGTATTGAAAATTAGGTGGCAAATATTTTCTTCAAAAGCCATGTATTGTTTTTTGTTGCATTTATATTTGATTTTATTTTGTTAGACTCTGTATTATTAGTTGAAAGTAGCACACACAATTTTAAATTTGAAATTTTTAGATTTATCAAACTCATGTGAATTTTTTCCTAATCTAAGTTTGAGGCATTAACTACTTGTAGAAGCATGAATGTTCCTAGTTTTCTGGGCTTTTCTAGAATGCCCATGTTCAAGTTGTTTCCCTGTTGTAATTTTTGTGTTGGAAGGGGAAAGTAGAACAACTCAAATGTGTAGTTATAGCATATTCTAGATGAGAAAGTTATTTCATTTTATTTCTTCTACGTATCATATGTCAAACTTTGCATACAGATATCTTGGACACCCACTAACAACTTCTATTTGATTATTTCTTCTGAGAAATTGCTCATGCTCATGGTGATTGTTATTCCTACTCAATGACATGGCTCATGTTAATATGTCATAACTATTTTAGCATCACAATTTAAAACTACTTATTATCACCCAGGTAGTTAATGCATATCTTTCATGAATATTTATGCCATGAAGTTGTTCTTGTATCATTTTCTTCTAAGACTTCTTCAGGCCCCTCTTTTATGTTTTCTATTTTGGGCTTCTTTCAATTAATAAGCACATTTACTATGATATGTAGTCTTCCTTTCCTTCAAGGCATTTGGAATAATTTCAATGCGTCATTTTTTATGACATAATTTAGCTTCCTTTCTTGAAAAGCTTCACCCACAATCCTACTTTTTCTGATCATTTATGTTCACCAACAATAATTATGCCACAACAGTATTGGATTTCATTGTAAATTTTGTTAAGTTTTACCGAGAAGGAACAAATACAACATATATATGCCAAGCATAACCAACCTTTGTTGACCACTAGTAAGCAAGCATTTACCATGGCCACATCTTATGAACATATGAGGTGTATGGTTGTTTATTTCACACTTTTCCTTTTCCTTTTTATTTTATAGTCATTTTCAACGTCCATACTCAATTTTAGTGCTGAGGTTTTCTATGCTTTAATTTTCAGATGCATTTATGCTTAGTTTTACAATAATATATAATTTTGTCACAATTTTTTTTATGGTATATTTCTCTCAATTTTTGATATAACTATAATTTTTCTGTACTTGAACTTACATGGAAATTTTGATTTCAACTTTCAGGTCTAAATTATTACCATGTACATGGAAGAAAATCCCATGGATAGTTAATACTAGGAAGAAAAACTTATCAAAAATAAAAAATAGAAAACAAATAAATGAGTTAAAACGAGAGATGATTTTTTTGAAACCAAATAAATGATTTAAAACGAGAGCTCATTTTTTTGACGAACTTGTTTTCTAACTTAAATTTATACTACAGTCTATATTAACCCACAAGTACCAATACATTCACTTACTGAAATGCTATCGAAACTTCTATAGCTTCTTAACTACCTAATATTCATTTTGTTTTACAGTGGAACTATTGAGATGAATTAAATACAAAATCAGAAAGGCATTTTAAAAAGGAGTATCATTAATAATATTTATAAAAATAAATTACAAATTTATTGAATGCAATCAATTAGGAAACTTGATTTTGGGGGAACTGTAAAGCCTTATTAACTAGTTTATGAAGAGAAACAATTAGAACTCTACTAAGCCAATAACTAAGAAGCTTGAAATGTCATTGCTAGAAAAAATAGGCTAAGATTGTCTAATAAGATACAATGGCTAATAAAAACTTAATATAAGTGGTGTGGGAAAAGGAATTTTGAGATATAAACACATCTTTGGAAGAATATCATATATTTTTCTTCCAAGACATCTGCATTACCAAAATAATCCTTGAAGAAGAAACTTGTGAATACAAATACAAACAAATTAGTGTCGCCAGACTTGATGGAATTGTTTTTTAACAATTTGACATGCATTCAAATAATTGATGCCTATTTTTTAGGAATTTGATGGGCATCTAGATGCATTCATGCTTAGTTTTACAAGAATATAGAATTTTCTCACACATTTTGTTATTATATATTTTTCTCAAATTTTGATATAACTATAGTTTCTATGTACTTGAACTTACATGGAAACTTTTATTTCAAATTTCAAGTCTAAAGTATTACCATATACATGGAAGAAAATCCCATCAACAGTTAAGACTAGAGGAAAAACTTATCAATAATTCAAAAAAAACAAATAAACGAGTTAAAAAGATAGATGATTTTTTATAAACCAAATAAACAATTTAAAACGAGATTTGATTTTTTTGATGAACTTGTTTTCTCATTTAAATTTCTACTATGATCTATCTTAACCCACAAATAACAATCCATTGATTTACTGAAATACTATCAAAACTTCTATAGCTTCTTAACTACCTAATACTCAATTTTTTTTTTTTCGGGTGGAACTAGTGAGAAGAATGAAATAAAACATCAACAAGGCATATTAAAAAGAAGTATCATTGACATATCAAATCTCAATAAAAAAATTTTGAAAAATATTCAGTGGAGAGCTAACAAAATTCTTCACAAGTTTTGTTTTTATTGTAAAGTGAAATTCTAAATAAAAAAAATACTTTTGTATACCGGAAGTTTAATAACTTGTGAAAATATAGTTTTTTTCTCATAAAACAAGAAAAATAGACACCCATCTTCATGATTTCACCCATACATTACCAATTCAGAACATTCTAAATAGGGGGGATTCCACTCACTTCGAGGATGATCCCTCCAAGTTCGAGAATGGTTTCCTTTGCTTGGAATAATCTTTTTGAGGCTCACCTTCCTTATTTTTCAACCTTCCAAATAAGGGTTGAATATAATTCAACAAACATTTACCAATGTACAGTAGATGAAGGAGCCTCCACATGCATTTTGTCCTCTTTGATTTGGAAAGCTTTGGGTTCTCCCAAGATTTTGTTAGCTACTAGTCATATATTGGATTTTGATAGAAGATCTAGTGAATCTTTTGGGATTCTTCTTCAATTTCCTATCACAATAGGTTAGAATACTTTCTTGATCGATATGATAGTGGTGGATGGCCCATTGTATTTGAGCATGCTCCTTGGGTGTGATTATGTATATGCAATTAATTTTAGGGTGTCTACACTTGTTTCGATGATGAATTTTCCTCACAATGGAAGAATCTTCACTATCGGTCAACTTTCGTCTGATAATGATCATCCTAACTCGAATTTATCTTAGGTTATCCCTTTGCATGTTTCTAGTATCTTAGGAATCTTCCATGCCACAAGTGAATTATGTGGCATCTTATCCTAGATGTTTAATTACTTCTAATAATGAGTATATACACTCATGTTTGTCCTTCTCAAGACATGGTCTCATCAATTGATCCAATGTTTCATCTAATGGGGTCATTGGAACCCTTGCTTCCTCCTATTGTCCTAACTCACTTCGATATTTCTCTTGATTTTGATTTCACTATTTGTGAGTCCTAATGACCTAGTAGTTGTGATTCTTTGCTAATATACTTTGGTAGATCTATATACTACTGGAAAATAAGTTAAATTTATCCACTAACTAACTTTTTTTTTAATTTAAAAAAAATATTTATATAATAGAAACAATTTATCTAAAAATTTAAAAAAAAAATATTTATTTTAAAAAATGATAAATTTTAAATATATCTATATTATTTTAATGTGCGACTTGAGGGGAAAGTTTTCATATTAACTATGCAAAAAAAATTAGGGTGATTTGAATTGATTCTCTATGGTGGTTTGAATGGATTTTAGGGTTGTCTCCATGGTGATTTTATTTTCCCCATCCATACATCCTTTGTGACCCATACACAATACACATACTTTGCATGGTGATCGATTTTTTAGGGTTGTCTGTGGGTGATTACTTACTACGGTTGATTCAATTATTCATTATAAACCTGGGAAATTTTGAATGTACTATGGACTATTGAACCTATAGGGATTTTGAACTAGGGTTGATTATGTCATGTAGCTAATATATGAAGAACAACTTAATTTCAAATGAGTGATTATAGAAGATGAATGAGGCTAGGGTTATACTCAGTCATTTGGTGCATAAGTTTTTCTTCTTATTTGTTTTCTCTTCTTTCCATTATGATCACTTCACCACATGTTCCAAGACCTCAACCTGTGAAGGGGAGGGCCAACAAAGTCACCCCTTGAATAGTTTTTATGAATAGATAGAATCATTAGAAAAAATGAGATAAGAGAGATAAATGAAACTTCAAAAAACGTTACAAGAAATGCTTGATAACAAATTTACATTGTTAGAAGATGAGATAGATAATAGGATATTAGGGTTTGATACTTTTTTGCATAAAATGGAGGCTAGATTAAAAGAAATTGAAAAACATAAACAATCATCCAAAGAAGGGAAGGTCATAGAAAATCACAAATCGAGAGATGGGATTAAAGAGATGGAAGAAAAACTAACCAACAATTTGGCCCTAAGTAGTCTAGAAAATAAATTTGATATAAAACCCATCAAAGAGGAAATGAATAAGCTAATAAAGTCGTATCTTGAGCATAAGGAAATATCCATGAATCTATCGTGGCTACTAATAAGTTCTAATAAGGTTTCAGAGTGTCCCAAATTCGCTTATTCTGGATAAGACCAAAATATTACTGATAAATGGGAATTTGGGACACTCTGAAACCTTCTTTGGAATTATCATAGATTTCCATGGCGCAAAGGTCCGATGTTAATTTGGACCCCAAGTGAAATTGATATTATTTTTCTAGTGGAAATATGGGAGCATGAATATTATAAGGGACCTAACATATAAGGATTTGGCTTGTGGTTAGCATGGAAAAAGAATTCTTTGTTGAA
>CBVK0103309881.1:0-10551 GCA_900067695.1 Picea abies
TCTCTTGCTTTCCGGAGTCTCCTATTCTTGTCAGGTTTACACGTGGAGGTAAATACCTCCCACAGCTACCATAATATTAACAGCCTAAAGAGTGGAATCCTAGGTGAGTTGCACTGTAACAACAAGTGATTATTGTTGTTTTATTGGTAGTTTTTCCTAATAGTGAGTTCCCTTGAGATCTCAGTAGTGAGATTCTCAATTACCTGTGCCACGGAGACCCTGATAAACAAATGGGACTCATGATATACTGAGAGAAATGAAGGGGTACATTCCTTGGGTTGGGCAGGTCAAGAGGAAGAGAGATAGTGGAAATCGAGATAGTTGTAGGAGAATATTAGTGTTGATGTTTTGTAGCATCGGGAGGTATTCCCACATTGGACTTGGTGTCAGGCATGTGGGAATATTTGTTGGCACTCACATTGCATTTTTCATTTTGTGAAAACCCCTTGTATATTCAGTTGGGGCTTGGTTAGGGCTTCACAACCACATGATGGGGCTTCATACCCAAGTGGAGGAATAAACAATTCTAATTTAATGTTGAGTTTAGAAGGGGTTCCTAAACTCACTCATTAGAATCCTATAAAATGAGAGGCAATGTGAGGAGACATTGTCACGTCTCATTGTGACATTATGGAGTTGGCATAAGTGAGTGAGCACTTGTGCCAAGGAGACTGGGGGTAAAATTTCAGCAAAGGGAAATTCTTCACTTTGGCAAATATGGCCTAGGATTTTTGGACTTTGTGTTTTCTGATTTTTTTCATCCAAGGAGGAGGTCGTACATGTGTTGTCGTACAGTCTGTACATTATGTATAGGTCGTACAGTCTATATATTCCATGTAGGTGACGTCGTCAAGTCATACAGTATGTACAGGTGACGTCAGGAGTTCTACGACTGACATCAGTAGGCCACACAACAGACTGCAGGGTGATGTGAGCTAGAATTTGTAGTAGGTTTGAAAGTTGGAAGTTTTTTAGTATTTTTGTTGATTTTGTAATTTGTTGGGAGGACTGTTTTTGTTCTCAGGATTCTCAAATCTGAAATTTTTTCTAGAATAGAAAATTTGTGTCTCTTGTGCATGGATGATTTCTCTCTGATCTTTATGTTTCTGCTGTAATTTTTTCATAATTTCAGTATAAAATTATTCAGTGACAACATCCCTAGTTTATTGTTTGAAGTCGCTTGGAAGTAATTTTCAGATCTAGAATTGAATGCATTGATTTCTTGAAAAATTGACATGGTATAAGAGCATAGGCTCTAGGGAGAGAAAGGATCATCTTATTGAGACACAAGTGGTTACATATTTTTGTTGCTACAGATTTTGTGTTCTAGGCGGGTCATAATGGTGGGCACTCTCAGAGTTGAGTACAGGTTGGAGGGGGCCACTAATTTTTGGGCCTAGAAGGCTAGGCTTATTTTTCTCTTGGAATAGTATCATCTCAAAGAGTACGTTGAGATGGTGATTCCAAACTCCAATGATGCACATGAATTAGCAACTCATCAAAAGAGGGAAGTGAAGGTCAAGTGAGTGTTATTGGATTCTGTGAAGTATCACTTGATTCCTCATATATTTGAAAATAAGAAAACAAAAGATATGTATGAATCCTTGGTGGGATTGTACCAAAGCGAGAATGCAAACAAGAATTTGATTTTGTGGCACCATATCCAATCTGTTGATATGTCCAGCTCAGATATAGTTGTTAGCTACCTCATGAGGATCACTTAGATTCGTGATCAGCTTTTAGCCATTGCTAAGGCCATTGATGACACGGAGTTGGTGAATGTGGCATTGAATGGTTTTCACAGGTCTTGGGAACCATTTGTGGAGGGGATTTGTGCACGAGAGAAGTTACCACCATTTGATAGATTGTATTGATTGCATCCAGCAGGAGGCTCGAATAAATTCTAGGAATGGAAAGTAGATAGGTTGTGATGATGCGAACATAGCCCTAGTTGCTCATGCTAGGAAGGGCAGAAGAAATGGTTTTCCAAGGAGAGGTGCATCTCCATAATAGAGGAAGAAGGACCTTATCAAGGTCAAGTGTTTTTCTTGTCATACGTTAGGTCACTATGCTTCACGATGTCCACAACAGAGATAGAAAAAAAAAAGGGCAGTAGCAAAAATCATTAACAATAGTGGATGAGGTTGCAGATAGGATTCAGAGGGATTTTTTATTAGTCTCTACCCTTTTTGGTTCAATTTTCAATAGTGGGACTTGGTTGGTGGATAGTGGAGACACGTGTCATATGACAGGGGCACAGGACTTGTTCGAGACCTTCACATAGTTTGACTCATATTTGTATGTGGAGCTTGGTATGGGTACCAAGCATGCAGTGCAAGGATTTGGAACAATGTCATTCTAGATGGAGTCAAAAGATTTTTTGAGAGTGAAAAATGCGTTATGGGTGCCAGAGCTCAAGAAGAGTGTGCTCTCAGTCTCATCGATTGAGAAGAAGGTATTTTATGTAGTGTTCCAGGATGGATAGGTGTTGATCAAGCCCAGAGGATCTAGCTCATACACAATAGTTGTTATTGGAGTTAGAGAGACCAACTAGTACATGATAAAGGGTCAACCTATGAAAGCTATGGAAAGTAGCAAAGTGGTAGTGAACAAGGAGCAGGTAGTTTCAAAGGTTGTGGAAACTCAAAGGGATTCAAAATTCAGAGGGAGATTCGGTCGTCTAGAGGAATCCAACCTTCAGGTTCAAGTGGGAGGGAGGATTCTTCTTACACCAATCCAGACTAGTTCCAACTCAAACAATTCGAAATTCCACTCCAATTTGGAAAATTTCGATTTTTTCCCTCTCTCATTTTCCACACCTGCAAAATTATCGTCGATTAATGTGAAATTATATCGTCAATTGACAGTTATTTCAACTGGGTGTTGGATCTATCAGACCCCTATAAATTTTCGTTGCAAATAAAACTTATCATACCATCGAGTCCCAAAATCCCGATCTATACTTATCTATTGGTTTGATCTCTCGCGCTCCTGGTACTTCAGTATGTCGGCATCTTGACTCTCGGTCTCTCCTAATTCCACTCTACTTTGTAGATTGGATTTCTATCTCGATATGGTATGTGTCAGCTCTGTCAGACTCTCGAGCTATCGGCTTCGTCGGCCACTGGGAATACTCAATGTACAGTTGGCTAAGTTTCAAAAGGAAACCGATCCAGTACCACTAAAGTTGGAGGTATCACTAACTTTGAAATTTAGCGAAATGTAGGGCTACGCTAAGTTAAAACCTGCAAGCACTTGTTTAAAACTAAAACACATCAATTTCTCCTCACACCCTCGTTGTGGAGTTCGATCAAGATAATAATGAACAGGGAAATTTCACAATAAAACAAGAAATTGATTAAGGAACCAAAACGATAATTAATCTGAGCAAAGAGATAAGTTTTCTAAAATAAATGATTTTATTATTGAGCCTCTACTTCCTGCTTTGTTTGGCTCTTGCTCATTTTCCTTTATACACCCAGCAAATCTTTTATTACAACACAAACAAGATTGATCCAGATCACAGAAAATAGGATCGGATCTCCCCAAATACAAACAAAAATATAATTTGTTTCATAACAAAAAGATTCCAATCTTGGAAAACAGAATCAAATCCAAACAATCCTCCAAATTATCTAACTCTTCAACCTCCTATCCAAATTAGACACAACTATTACATTCATGGAAAAAATTCCTCTTCTCGAACACCCTAGAGACATTCTAGACTATAACAACTTGAAGAAAGCAAACAATTAAAAGTCTTTTGAAAAGGAGGAAATCAACTTCCTCTCATAAAATTCCTAAGACCTTCTAGAGGTCAAATACTAAGTTGATTATGGAAGATGCTCCTGCATCAGACTTCCGAGGAAGAAAGGACTTGTTCTTGGGCTTGTTCCAAGAATTCTTCAATACTTGTACTATATTTATAAATTTGTGTTGTTTTCATCCACCTGACATCCTCAAGTGGTTGTCCTTTCCACTTGATTAAGTATTGAAAGTAGTCTTTACCCCTTGTCTTCTTTGCTACCTTCGTATCCAAAATAGATTCAATTTGTTTCAGTTGTATTGTACGTAGTTGTTTCTCCCAATCAATGGTTTGAATGTTGTCACTATCAAGTACATATGTTGAACTGTATGTTGCTTCCTTGAAAGGATATAAATCATGTACATCAAAAATTGGAGAAATTCCAATGTTACTTGGAAGTTCTATTTCATAAGCATTTGAGGAAAACTTCCTCAATATTTTACATGTTCCAATCTTCTTGAGTTTTAATTTATTATATTCCCCTCTAGGAAACCTTTCTTTTCTTAGATGTGTCATGTCCAAGTCTCCAACTTCAAAATCCAGTTGTCTTCTCTTCAAGTTTTCTCTTTGTTTGTACTTGTTGATGTTGTAGCTACTTCTTAACGCTTTCTTGCAATTCATGCATACTCACTGCAAAATATTCATCATCGACACTTCTCACTTCTTGTTCTCCTAGATTTGTTAATTCATAAATTCCTCTAGGATGTATACAAAATTTGAAATGGAATCAAACATGTGCTTCTATTATATGAATCATTATATGCAAACTCAGCGTGTGAAAATACCTAATCCCACTGCTTCGGATATTCACCTACCAGACATCTTAAAATATTTCCCAAACTTCTATTTACCACCTTTGCTTTCCCATCAATCTATGGGTGATATGTTGAACTAAATTTGATATTGGTTCCTAACTTTTTCCATAAATTTCTCCAAAAATGACCCACAAATTTTGTGTCTCTGTCAGAAACAATACTTTTTGGAAAACCGTGTTACCTGACAACTTATTTAAAGAACAAATTTGCAATATGAATTGCATCATTGGTTTTCCTCCAAGCTATAAAGTGTGCCACTTTTTTTAATCTATCAACAACCACATAAATAGAATCATTACCTTGTTGAATTCTTGGCAATCCTAACACAAATTCCATACTCACAGAATCCCATGGTCTTTTTGGGATTGGTAATGGCTGATACAATCCAATATTTTGCCTCCTTCCTTTTGCATGCTAACAAACCCTGCATCTTTCAACAAATATTTTGAAAATTTCTGTCTCTTGTGCATGGATGATTTATCTCTGATCTTTATGTTTCTGCTGTAATTTTCTATCATAATTTCAGTGTAAAATTATCCAGTAACAACATCCTTAGTTTACTGTTTGAAGTCACTTGGAAGTAATTTTCAAATATGAAATTGAATGCATTGATTGCCTTAAAAAATGACAACTAGTGGGTTGTGGGACATTTGAGTTGTGAGTGGACAGTGAGAGACACCCTTTTCTTGTGGATTCCTAGCCCAGCTTGGAGGTGACTTTTCCCTAGGGGTGATTCCCATGCTCACTCCCCTCCCTCCATGCAAAAAATTTCTAAAAATGCTCAAATTTTGGTCAAATTTATTCAAAATTTGAGTATGGAGGTTGGAGAGGAGAAGTGATTATCATCATGATGTATCTCCCCTCCCCACACCCACCATGATCATCATATTCTCGTATTCCAATAACCTTCTCAGCTCACTTATCCAACTACATGCTTGTAATGGTTCACCTTCATAATTTCTTGGATTAACCTTACTAACATGTCAAAAAAAAAATGAGTTTAGACTCTTCATCTTATCTTAGGTGCACTACAACTTGCTTTCTTATGCACCCACTTGTCTAAACCATTTCCTTCTTCTGTGTGCTAACTTCTTCCTAGTGCCTCCAAACTTGTTTTTTATTGTGTGCACACACCTCAGCAACTTTCTTCTCTCTCGCTACACATGAACACACGTCTATATTCCCTTACATCAACTATGTAGGAGCTTAGCAGTTATGTATGAAATGATGCTCTAATACCAATTTGATTCAACCTTATGTGCATAAAAAAATCTACACAACCACAACAACAATTGAAATAACTATTTTCTCATACACTATCACTACATTATAGAAAAACAAGTATTAAACAATCAAACAATCAAAAATGGATTGAAGAATGATTTATACACATTGACGCTTGAATATAGGAAAAATCAACTTTGAAATTTTGTTTAATAGAAGTTTGTACATATTGCTATGAATAGTGTTAGCGTTGGAAGTCACTCCTGGATTGCGGCAGATGGATTGCGGCAGGAGCAGAGCCCAACGCCCATCAGTTTATGTCACAAATAATTTAATGGGGTGATCGGATGGATAGAGGCCCAAGAAGATATTGCCCTAACTCAGAAAACCGGGCCTGGTATGTAACAACAGAAGAGGTCTTGATCTAACTTCAGTCAATGAGTTGATTGTAAAATGAGCAGATGGAAGACTTGGTAAGAGGAGGGAGCAAGACTGCCTTGGGCATTAGGCCCTTCGACAGCTTGAAGAGGAAAAACTCAGAACACAAAATCCTCTTGGTTCAGAGTTTCAGGGAACTGAAATGTGACTTGACTGGATCTTCCAATTCCAAGTCATTCAGCATTGAGAAAATACAAGCATTGATTAGAAACCATGCAACTATTACAGTGATCCAACATACATCATCCTATAATGGTGCAACTCGACTGGATCCTCCAATTCCGAGGGGTTCTAACACAATGTAAACAGAGAGATGGAAAGAAGCTAAAATTCATAAGGCAAGAAGTCTCAAGTGCCAATACATAACCAGGGCAACCAGTGCTTCATCAAAACTTTACAATCGGGAGCCTAACTCAACCATCGATACCACCAAAATACAAAAAACTGAGTAAATATACTCCTAAACATTTGCCCAACAAAGGCGTCTCAGAACTCCTAGGGTGTGGCATCTCTTCAGTCAAATTTGGCCTGAACTCCTTCGTCAGACATCACCTTAGCTTTGCATGGCCTTTGTAGGGGGGGTAGCTGAAACATTAAAGGATAAAATAGCATGTGAAAACTCCTCTGGTCAGATGAGGACTCGGCATGGCTTCTTTGAAGAAAACCAGCATATAAGACTATCTCGGGCAAACTGCCTGCCGGGACCTTCATGCTTTACATTTAATGAGTGAGCCAAGGTTTCAACTACCTTCCCCAACCTTCATTTACTTTTAGCAGGGACCAAGATCGAGGTTGAGTTGAACTGGTACCTGGAGAACGCAGCGATCCTTTCTGCCACTAAACCCAGCACTTTGGTCGTTTGCACAGCTCTTTCTATCACCCCAAGTGACCATGGGTTGTGACCCTGTGCCTATCTTCAAAGGCGCTTTCGGGATTTCGGCGTTTCGAGCTTCGGGGTTCTGAAATGCAGTGGAAGGAGGAGACCCTCTATTCTCCCGAAGTCCCGATAGTCGAAATGGATTTATCGCGCGCCACGTGTCCCATTGGATGGACGGCCTAGATCATCTCTTGATCAACAGTCCTAGTTCTTTTCGACGTTTCAGGCTTTGGGGATCTAAAATGCAATGGAAGGAGGAGACCCTCTATTCTCCTTTAGTCCCGATAGCCGAAATGGCTTGATCGTGTAGCACGTGTCCCATTGGATGGACGACCTAGATCATCTCTTGATCAACGGTCCTGGTTCTTTTCAACGTTTCGGGCTTCGAGGATTTGAAATGCAGTGGAAGGAGGAGACCCTCTATTCTCTTGAAAGCCTGATAGCCGAAATGGCTTGATCGTACGCCACGTGTCCCATTGGATGGACGGCCTAGATCATCTCTTGATCAACGGTCCTGGTTATTTTTGGTGTTTCAGGCTTCGGGGATCTGAAATGCAGTGGAAGGAGGAGACCCTCTGTTCTCCCTAAGTCCCGATAGTCGAAATGGCTTGATCGCTTCGTGAGTTTTTCCATAGGAGATGAGCTCAGGCGCTTGACTCCGTGCAACTCTGCGACCCGAACCTACTCGATGGTCGTCGATCTGCCCCCTCTGTGGATTCTCACCGTTGAAAGACAAAGTGCCCGCTCGCTTGATTTTTAGGCCAGAAATAGGCTCATTCTGTGGGCTGCGCTCGGCGCTCATGGCTGCGGCCTTTGAATAAAACACACTCGACCGGTTTTCAAACCCCACTTCTATACATTTACACCAGGGGGCCGAAACCAAAAGAAGACACCATCTTGCAATAATTTGCGCTAACATTAGGCTCCATGGGGGATAGAGTCATCCCTGCGATGCTCTAAGAACTCATTTGCAGCTTCAGTGCCTTGTTGTTGGGCTATGGAGTCATCTATTAAGCCGAAAATAAATAAGTAAACAACTAAAAGGACAATATTTACAAAATGAAGAGCCGCCTATGGATCAAACAAAACATCTTTTCAGGAAATGCCCATTTACTGGGCCATTAAAGACTTCCTCACCCTCCAAATCCTGCAACCTATAAGTTTTATTTGAGAATACTTCAGTGATCCTGAAGGGCCCGATCGAGAGGGCCTCAAATTTGTTGTGTTTGCCCCTATCCTACATGGGTGCATCCCACTTAAGCACCAAATCCCCAAGCTCGAACTCCTTCTTTGTGACCTTCCTATCGAAAGCCTGCTTGACCTTCTGCTGACAACTATGGACCACGTCCATCACCTGTTCCCTGATCTATTGCGCCTCCACTATTTGATGAATCCTTCTGACCATATGATCTGGCTCTCCTTCAAGATCTTGGAAGAATTTTGCTACAGGTAATGGGAGTTGAGTGGGAAAAATAGCCTCCATCCCATAAACCAGTTGAAAAGGTGAGGTGCCCAGGGACTTTTTCATTGTCACTCGATCGGCCCATAGAGCGAATTTGAGCTTTGAATCCTAGGCCCTCCTATTGTCTTCCAACAATATTTTGATAAGCTTGATTAGGATTTTATTGGAAGATTCTGCCAGTCCATTTCCTTGAGGATAATAGGGGGTGGAGTGAATTAGTGAAATTTTGAACTGTTCACAGAACTTAATCAGAGGCTCAGACTTGAAAGAAGCAGCATTATCAGTAAAAATTCTGCTGGGACAGCCAAATCTAGCCATGATATCCTCCAGGAAGCTGATAATAACCTTGTGAGAAGCACTCCTGGTGGGGGCCATTTCTATCCACTTAGTGAAATAGCCTGTCGCAGTCAGGATCCACTTAGTGAAAATAGCCTGTCGCGGTCAGGATCAGTCACAAAATGTCTCGGTACCAGGTGCATTTTGCTAGTGATGAGCCATCGTGAGAGTTTTTGTTGGACGACTCAGCTGGCTGATTTTCTGAGCAAGTATTTATGAAGCTAACCCCCAAGGCCCTGCAATTAGATTCAGCCAACAGCTTGGCTAAACCCTGCCCTTTAACCAACTTGGTGGGCTTTATCTCTAGGTCAAACTCCAAAATCTTGGTGATCCATTTACCTCTTCTTCCATCTACGTCAGGCTATATAAGGATATCTTTCACGGATGTTGAAGGCACGTACGCAGTCACTTTTGAGTGCAAGACATAGACTCTGAAATCTTTGAGAGCCTTCACTAAGGCATAAGCCTATTTCTCCATGATTTCATACCTGATCTCTGCATCTCTTAATGCCTTGCTGAACAAGGAAATTGATCTGGATTATTTTCGGCACGAAATGAGAGCGGAGATATAATAAATAAATGCACAGAGATATTGCAAGAGAGACAACAATATAACAGAGATATAGCGGAAATAAAACAAGTGTCACAAATATACAGTAATACACGATTTCTATTAACGAAATAAATGTACAGAGACTGAAATAAATGTACAGAGACTGTAAAATACAGAGTGAAAGACTCGCTAGAATGGTGGTAGCTTATCTCTGAGAAGAGATGTGACAGCTACTCGCATCCGTAAGAAGATGATTACAATGAGGCTCCGAAGGCCTTTTTTACAATAAACAGGAATGCCAAAAACCCTAGACATCCAAAAACCTAACTCTAGGAAGTAAAGCGCCAAAAGTCATGTGGGCCCTATTTGGGTAAGTTGGTGCATCAACTTCACGGGGTCGTAACTTTTGCATACGATCTCCGTTTTAGGAATATGATAGCTCGTTGGAAAGATCTATCCGAGAACTACAACTTTTGGATGAGCAACATGGATCTATGATCCATGTTGCTCCCCATTTTCTCAAAAAACATCGTTTAGGGCCTCAAAATGGCCCCGGAAGTTAAAAACTGCTAAAAATAGTAAATTGCCAAAATTGCCAGAAACATGTTTTGGGCCAGTTGGAGAAGGTGGGTGGCCACTGATATCCACCTGGATCAAGCCTCCCTTCTTAGGAAAAAATGGTCTCCATTGCGTTGAGTTCTCGGGGGAGAGGGGAAAGCGATTGTTGAATCTGAATCTTGGTGATCTGCTTGCCTTGTTGGAGATGTGGCGTTGCTTAGCTTGTTGAAGGCTATCACGAACCTTTGGCTGGAGGGTTTGGACCTTTTTAGCCAGTCTGGCTATTTTAGATGACTGTGTGCAGAAGGAATCTTTGTTCTTTGCTGCAACCTTGTCGACCTTCTTCTGTTGGATAGAAGGTGCTTGGGCTGAAGCTGTGGTGGTTGCAGTATCCTTTTGTTCACCTTTTGAACAGATTGTGGAGAAGATGAATTTTGTAGTATGAGATACTACCTTGCAGCATTGTTTAGGTGGGGCAGTAGT
>CBVK0103309896.1:0-10452 GCA_900067695.1 Picea abies
GAAGGAGATTTTTCCAAAGTAGGGTTACCTGAAGATGAAGCAATGTGGTGCTCTTGCCTCACAATTTCTAGGTGTTGTGCGGTCACCTTCGCCATTGGTTCGTTTCACGATACAGTCACATGTGATGTCTCCCCTATGGATTGTGTAGACTTATTACTCGGCCACCCCTACCAATAAGCCTGACACGATGTATACCATGCCAAATCCCACCAATATCATCTTTAACTAGATGGGTGCACCTATTTTCTCACATCATCTGCTCCCAAACCCACTCTGTCACTTACCGACAAAGCAATCGCTAAGAAAGTCAATATCAATAAGTGTGTCTCCTTGTGCTCAGTGCACCTTGTTAAACTTGATAATTTTTCCACTCCTACACCTTCGAACATGCTCCCCTTGCTCGATGAATTTGACGATGTTTTCACACATCCCACATGATTACCCCCATCTCGCTCTATTGAGCATTCCATTGACATCATACCAAGCACATCCTTACCCAACGTCCCTTCCTACCACCTCACGCCTCAAGAAGCTTCTAATATTGATTACCAAATTGGCCAACTTCTAGAATCCAGCCACATCAAGCCTTCATTGTCGCCCTATTCATCCCCTTCCTTTATTATCCCAAAGAAAGAAACTTTTGAGTGACACCTCATAACTAACTACTGTGCCCTCAATAAATCCATTGTTAAAAACCTATATCCCCTTCCCCAAATCGAGGATTTGTTGGAACACCTACAAGGGGCTTGCTTCTTCACTAAGATAGAATTGATAGTTGGGTATCATCAAGTGCGCATGCAGACAACAACACATGTAAAACACCATTCAAGACCAAATTTGGGCTTTTCGAGTGGATGGTAATGCCATTCGGGCTGATGAATGCACCAACAACATTCATGTGTCTCATTAATGACATCTTCAGAACACACCTGGGTAAGTTTGTCATTATTTATTTGGATGATATTTTGATCTTCAATAACTCTTGGCAAGACCATTTGCAACATGTGCACAGAGTTATTGAATTGTTGTGCGAGCATAAGTTGCAGTGAAAGAAAATAAGCCCTTCTTTGGATACAATTTTGTCCAGTACTTGGGATTCATAGTGGATACCCAAGGTGTGTGCCCAGATCCCTCAAGGGTGAAGTCTTCGGAGTAATGGCCAACACCCTCCAACATGCATGACCTCAAAAGTTTCATGGGGGGCATAAATCAACACCCTCCAACATGCATGACCTCAAAAGTTTCATGGGGGGCATAAATTTCTACAGAAAACTTCTCACAAATGGCTCAACCTCTGCATTAGCTATCACATCAAGCAAATTTCTGGTGGACTCTAGAGGTTGAGCATCCTTTTATGAAATTGAAGACAACATTTTGTTCAGCCCCTATTATGATACCAACGGACATGAATCAACCCTTTGATATCAAGACAGATGCCTATGAATTCGCCATTGGGGTTGTACTTAAACAGAGAGGTCATTTGGTAGTGTATCACTCTGACACTCTTACAGAAGCTAAAGTCAACTACAAAACATATGGCAATGAATTATATATCTTGGTATAGGCACTCAAGCAATGGTGCCACTACATTATGGGTAAAGAGACCATCCTGCATATTGACCACCATCCATTGATATTCATCAATTCCTAAAGTAATATGCATGAACAATGCCATTTAAAGTGGGAAGAATATCTTCAACAGTTTCACCTGATTATTAAATATAAGAAGGGGACCTCCAATAAGATGGAAGACTTGTTAAGTCGACCCCCAATGCAGTTTATCCACATTTTAGAAGTGTGTTGTGCATCTTATGATGCATGGAAGGACATGTATGTTACAGATCCATGTTTCAGAGAAGTCTGACATTCTTTGCAACAACCTATAGTCATCAACCAGACTCCATTTCTCGACTAAACCATCCATGAAGGGTGGCTCTACAAACTCAATCAGTTATGTGTGTCATAGACTGAAGACCATCTAATTCTAATCTAAGAAGCACACACCTCTTCTTGCGGCGGGAATTTCGGCAAAGCCAAAACCATCCTTAATCTCCAACGCCATTTCTACTGGCCTACACTGTCCAAAAAGGCGGAAAAATTCATTTGTACTTGCTTCCTTTGTTCACAAAGTAAACCATCTAACTGTCTACATGGTCTCTACCAACCTCTACTAGTTCCTTCTCGTCCATGGGAGTCCATTTCCATAGATTTTGTGAGTGGTCTCCCTACCACATTTTGCAAGTATGATTCCATTTGGGTAGTAGTTCGATGGTTCTCTAAGATGAGTTTGTTTCTTCCCTGTCATAAAACTACAACTGCTACACAAAATTCCAACCTCTTTTTCCATCATGTGTGGCCCAATTTCATCTTACCCAGTAGTATCATTTCATATCATGACTCCCATTTCCTCAGTACCTTTTGGCATACTCTATGGTCTTCACTCGGATGCCAACTTCGTTTCTACACCACATTTCACCCCCAAAATGACGGCCAAACAGAGGTTGTCAACCACACTCTAGTCCACTCTCTTCGCAACTACTTTTCCAAAAACAAGCAGTGGGACTCTTATATGCACGTCATTCAACACAGTTATAACAAGGCCACCCACTCCTCCACAATATTCTCACCCTTCAAGGTTTGTCTGGGATTTCAACCAAGTGTGCCCTCAAAGTTACCACTCACTCTTGCATCCTCAGGGTCTGCAAAACAACAACAAGAACAATAATCAATGCAGAGTTTCATCCAAAACATTGCACAACAACATTCCCAAGTAGCAGAGACATTTAAAGCAACAAAGGAGTGTGTCAAGCAGAGACACGATAAACGACGTACACCATTGGTTTTTCAGCCTAGAGATAGAGTATGGCTATCACTAGACAATAATCACTTTTGAGGAAAAAATCATAAGCTCCACCCTTTGCACTATGGTCCATACACCATGCTTGAAAGAATTGGCGAGAATTCCTATCGCTTGGACTTGCCACCACAACTTGGCATCCACGATGTGATCAATGTCAACAATCTCAAGTTGTTCGAGCCACCACTCCTTGAGTAAACCATTACGGTACATCATCCAGTGGACAAAATACTATATTTTTAGCCTCCTCTGCTCACATACACCATTCTATACTCTCGAACTCAGAACACTTGCCAATAACACTATGTTTCCTACCTTGAGGGTTGCAAGGGCCTGACATCTACGCAGGCCAAGTGGATGTCTCCAACAACATTGCAACGTTCTTTCCCTCACTTACTAGCGGAAGCAAGGACACTTCCATATCTAAACATGGAGGAATTGGGACACCAAGAGGGCGTTTGTAGTTGTTTCTATTCTAAAGTTCCCTCACCAGTCCAACTAAGCAGGGCAGTTCCTAATAAAGAATTAGCATGAGTTTTTTGTTAGGAAGTTAACTAAATAGAAAGAAAAACAACACTTCTCAATCAAAAATAAAGTAGCAAGTATCTTGTTGTTGTTGTTGTAAACAAAATTTGCCCGATCTGATAAAATAATGAATGGTCATTTACTTCTCACTTCCAGTGGTCTTCTTTCATTTTCTTTGTACTTGTATTTGTGTAGCGTTTTATATTCTTGTGTATCAGTCTTGTTGTTGCTACATGTTTTTAATTTTTACAGATAGAATTGTGGATCAAATACGAGATTGTCTCTTTTCGTCTATGTGTTGGATGAGTTGGATGTTTTTGTTTTAGTTTCAAATTGATCAACTTGATAGTTTGAGATGTATAAACAAAAACACGATAATTTTTCCATCTCCCTATTATTATCTTTGTTTTTTACGAGTTTTTTTAAATATAATCCACATATTCATCATGAATGAAACTGGATACATTATAAAGCTCTATATATATATTCCACACACACACACAAGGAAAACAATATTGTTTTCTATTTTTTATTCATTTCTATTTTTATATATATCATACACTTAAAATATATAAGTCTTTTGTTTATGTTGTAACTTTTTTTTACCTTGCCCATCTAGAAAAAAAATTTCATGGTTTACAAGCACAAAATGAGACTTATACACTGAAAAACACATTGATTGGTTATGTTAAGACCCTCAAACCTAGTATGAATTCTTGACCTCATAATTTCAGGGCTTCATTGAATTTATTAATTTTAAAAATATATAAAATTAACATTAAAAAATATGAAAAAATAATGGTGCACAAGAAATGACTAATATTTATAATAGCAAAAAATTGTTTCTAGAAATTCCATCATTTAGGTACTAAATTGATGTCTTAATGTGAACATATGCATTATATTTTAGAGGAAAAGTAGCATATGAATGTTAGAAGAACATGTTTTTTTTTAGTTATACAAATGTTCCATAAATATAAGTTACATATTCCTGAATTTACTTTGATTTCCTACTTTTCATCTTTTCACACCATATTCTTATAAGTTGAGCATGTACCTCAAATAATTCTTCCTAGTCAACAGATTGTTATTTTTCTAGATTTTCATTGCAACTAATGCATCATGAGAGAGAAACATTAACTTGTACCATCCCATAATGGATTTTATTAAAGAGTTAAATTTCAATAGTCTTATCTATGTTCTAATTTACTTAAAATTGATATGTAGATGTGTTTCATTAGGTTGGGATGAAGTCTTTCTTTAGACTCTAGAACCTAAAATCTCTCTATGTGTTTTTCAAAAGATATATTTTTGGAATAGGTGCATTCGTTTAACTTTGTAAGGTTCATTACAATTTTGATTGAGTCAATGTGTTATTACATCTATAAAACCATCACAATATCCACTAATGTTTTTAGTGTTCCATTTCTCTCCCTATGTATGAGTTGACCCTTTTGGATGTTGAAGGGAGATACTCAACTTATGTTCTTGTTTGTGTATTCCCTACACCCAAAAAACTAGCTTGACTTCTCTCAACCACATATTCACTTCAACATCACCTTTGAAATTACTATAAGATCTTCATTTGAAGGATATAAGAGATTTTGGGGCTAGGATTTTGTCTTCTCATTATGTATTCCTCCTTGCCAAAGTTATGGAAATTGACATACAAGGAGAAATTATTTTGCATAGGGTTTTGGCTATGATTTTACCTACAAAAGAATCCCATCCCATGTGCCCCCCATGCCAAGCTCTTAATATGTTTTCTTGTTTCCTCATCATGTCTTGTCTTGATTGCATTATTAAGTGTTTCATCCAAATTCTCTTTCTTCACTTTGTTCATTTTGGAAATTTTTAGTGTTGTCCTCTTTGTCATCTCCCTTATGGTTCTTCGTGTTGACCATCCTCATTTTACTATTTATTTAAAACTCAAATCTAACAAATGTATCCAAAAGATACATCATTGTATTGCAACTACCAAAGCAACTAAAAAGTAATAGCAATAAATATGATAAAAATAAATATCAAGTAATATAAATAATATCCAAAGAACAAAAGTACTGAGGACATCTACATATCCAAGTGAGAATTGCACATGTAAATCTGGATAAATGTTTCTTTGAAACTTATCCAAGAAACTTTATTAATTATATTTCTAAAAGGGTAAGAAGAGATCCCTATATATACAAAAGAAAGGAAAACTATAATTTAAAAAACAAGTTATCATTATAAAATTATAAACTTATATACAAAATATTCACTCATGTAAATTCTTATGTATCATAAATATGTCGTGGTTAAATATAGTGGTGGCCAATACAAAGTCTTTACAACACAACACTTGATGATTATATTCCTTAAATTTGATTTCCAATTTTAAGTACACAAAATAATATATTATAATGATTTCCAATTTTAAGGACACAAAATGAATATATTATAATGGGGATATATTATTGATTGTAATAAAATAATAATATAAATTTAAAACAATTTTTTTAAATAATATAAATTCAAAACAATTTTTTTTATTAAAGAGAATTTTATAAATTGCAATTGATTTACAATTTTAAGTACACAAAATAATATATTATAATGGAGATATATTATTGATTGTAATAAAATAATATTATAAATTTAAAACAATTTTTTATTGCAGAAAATTTTATAAATTGTAATTTATGATGATGATGATGAAGATGATTAAGTTCACTAAGATTTAATTGGTCTATTGGACCTTAAGACGGTAAGTAATTACTTGTGATTTTTTAGAATTTTGTTTCCATGTTCGAAAAGCATTAAGAGAAGCTTTCCAAGATCATCATACTTTTGTTGAGTTAAGAGGTTAGGAAGGTTGATAGTGTGATCAATATTTTGAAAATGAGATCTAATATGGGTATAGACAAGATAATCTAAGAAAAAATGTTTTTCATCTTCAACCTTCTTAGTGTCACAAATGTGGTTAGTATAACTTTATCTAATAAAATAATAAATAATTTCAAAAGAAATATAGACATTACATATATTCACTTTTTTTAGGGTACAAAGTCGAGGAATAAACCTTTAATTCTTTTCCTCATTTTACTAAATTTTAAAATCTTCAATATACAAGGTTTGTCAACAATACCCTCACTTTTTTTTTTAAATGTTTTATACACAAATAAATTTGTCATTATTATTTAATACATTTAATTGATTTTTAATAAATATATTTTTATTAATTAATATTTAATGAAATAATAAATAATTTCAATAAGATATTACATTATAAGTCTATAAAATCTATCTTTCATAGTTATAAAAAGACAACATATAATCCTAACACAAAATATATAATAATGAAAAGACTGAAAGCAAAATCTAGACCCACACATGACTATACTTTTTGTTTCTTAAATAAACAATCATGTATACTATCTAATAACCATATCATCCTATGATGTCGTATTTGATCATTGTGTTATATAAATAATTTAGTTATTATTATAATAATTTATTTAATTTATGTTATATAAATAGTTTGGTTATTATTATTATTATTATTTATTATTTTGTACATGGATATCATATTCATTCCACTTTAATATTATTTTTGTTATCAAATAGTTAAGTTCTAGTGAATAAAAGAAAGAGATTTAACCCAACTTAACATTATTCTTGTTATCAAAAGGTTACACTGGTAAATAAAAGGAATAGCATTGATTAAAATGTTTGATTTTTGACTGAAATGATTAGATATTATATTAAAAGAGCCTTGAGGCAATATCATATAGTAAGATAATACAAATTAAAATGATAAAGTCTAAGGACAGTGATTCAAAAATTCCTCGAAGTGTGAATAGTCCACCTATAAACTATGTTGTTATGTTGTTTTTATAGTGTTTTTCACATAATTGAAAACTTACAACTATAAAGTCTAATGATTTATTGGCTTAATACAAATTCTATTTTACAAAACATAAAAAAGGTTCAGTGTTTAGTGGAAAACATTGCGACTGTAAACCTCTCATTCGACATTTGCATTCGATTCGAGAACTGCAGTTTCAAATTAGGTCTCTCCTTAATTTTGCTGAATTATTTCATCTCCTTGATAATTGTTTTGAGAGAGTCAATAGAAACTTTTAGGAGGAAATCCATGATTGCGAGTTCCTAGATCAATTGGTATTACATATTAATTTTGTTGAATTGTTTCATCTCCTTGATAGTTGTTTTGAGAGAGCCAATAGAGACTTTTGGGAGGAAAGCCATGATTGTGAATTCCTAAATCAATTGGTATTACATATTAGAATATGTAAAAATATTTTCAATTTTACCTTGTATGGCAACCCTTCTCCAAATTATGCATTCCAAATTGATTAAGCTTCAAGTTGAGAAAACATGAAAAAACATTATGTTATTAAAATGAGAAATTGCTACCTATAAATCCTTAAGTTGACACACAATCCCCACTGTGCTCGATAGTTGAGAAAACATGAAAAAACATTATGTTATTAAAATGAGAAATTACTACCTATAGATCCTCAAGTTGACACACAATCCCCACTATGCTCGATAATTGAGAAAACATGAAAAAACATTATGTTATTAAAATGAGAAATTGCTACCTATAGATCCTCAAGTTGACACACAATCCCCTGCTCGATAGAGATCTTCACAAGGAACACAATGTCATTGAAGTTGGAAGACAAAACAAACGAAGCAATAAAATGTAGAGAAGATCCATACGAATCCACATCTGCTAGAAGCTTCCCTAATAAAATTCCAAAATGATAACAAAGCACAGTGGGAGTCGAACCCACGACCTTTTCATCCGAAGTTAATCAAGTTAGAAACCACTGCACTATGCAGTCGGGGAATAATCTTGGTGTTCATCAAAAGTTTGACATGATCCAAATTTGAAGTATTAAAAAGAAAAAGAATAAAAAAATGTGGTTGTACAATCTGAATTATATATTAACTCGTTTACATTATGAATTTGGAATTATGGTATCGCTAAAATGGCGGATATCGAAGAAATAAAATGCATCATCAGTACGATGCATTGTCATCCGATATGCCACAATAAATTTTTTTCATCAAATTCAAGTTTAAGATGATTTATGCCACATTAAAAAGATCCAACGTTTTTACAATAATTTTGAATTCCTAGAACGTCTATATATAAACTGGATATTCCAGGGAATTAGGTAAACAATTTATCACCAACACTCTCCTCTTGGCCATGCATTTTATTTTGATAGCTTCTTTTGCACTTCATTCTGCACACTTTAGTGATGAATCCTTCATGTTTAAAGATCTTCTGTAAACTACACAACCTTAGCTAAGTTTTACATGCTTAGTAGAATTGTTAGAAATGAAAAGGGAAACACCTTAAAAAAAAAAACAAAAAAAATTGTTCATTTTCAAAAATTGACAAAAATAGTGAAACTCAAAAAGTTGTTCATTTTCAAACATTTAGCTTTGTAAGTTTTTTTTGTTCTTGATTTCGGGCCTGCTACAAGTTTTATCTACAGTTAGTTATTTCAGAGATTTTTGTCATATAAGTTTTTACTTTCATTAGTGACACAAGATATTTGTATAATGCAAGATTACTTACAATCATAGTATAAATGAAACATTTTGTCTTGAGATGGGCAACATAAGGGAAAATTATAAAGTTATAATATATTTTAAGTGGAGAAAAGAAAGAAATTAGACATGGTTCTCATAAAACAATTTAATCCAGAAAATATCATGTTCTAAAAAGAATTTGTTGTAGAAAATATATGTAAAGAAGTAAATACATAGAGAATATTTTCTCTTGTTTGACTTTCAAGCAACAATCTAGAAGTATATTTTTCTTCTATTTTGTTGATACCTAAAATGTGGTTGGAGGACCTCATGTATATTGTCAACATCTTATATCTCATATCCTCTATATATGTTGTATGTTTTGTATGCATGCAAGTTTGATTTCCTTTTTTTCTTCTCATTTTCATATAAATTAATTTTATTAAAGGCGCTATGGGTTAAGTCACTTGCATGTGTTTCATAATGTTGCAGCTTGTGAACATTAGCTTCACATCAAGTGTCTCTATTGCATTATGGGTCAGTTGAAATGACCTTTTTTTGTCTGAAAGGAAATAATACGGGAGGTGTGAGAGATGGAAGAAAAGGTGTCATTTACTAGCTCAGGAAGGATTAGGGTGAACCATGGAGGAAAGGACTTGGACTTCTTGTTAGTTTGTTTTGCTTGAGGGTAAATAGGTGGCTTCTTGTTAGTTTGCTTTTCTTGAGGGTAAATAGATGGCTTCTTGTTAGTTTGCTTTGATTGAGGGTAAATATCTGGCTTAAAGACTTTGGGATATCACTCTTTTGAAGCTATCTGACAAAGACAAAAGGGACATGAAAATATATGTTTGCGGGGATGAATTCACTTCAGAACTGGTAAGAAATCCATGACTAATAAGTCACAAAGTAAAGGGAGCTATGAAGTAACCTGTCAACTGTTCTCGTCCAGGCTCTAGCACTAAGTTGCATATCATCAGTATGGTTCCTCCAGTAATAGGAGTTGTGCATTTTGCCCCATTATGGCTTTGTTTGCTCCATTGTGGCTTTGTTCCAATAATCCGCTCTAATGTGGCTTTGTTCTTGTTGAGTAATCCAAAATTTTGATTTGGACAACAAGGCCATGGGTATTGTTGCCGCCATCTTCTGAAGGCGGTGTTTCCTACGAGGTGGAGACAACGTGAAGGCGGTACCGTCTAGGTGGTGGAGATGGTGGTCGCATTTGTCATACTAGTTAATGCACCAAAATTGAAATTTGGTGAAATTTGGGGGAACTCACATAAATGTTAATGCACTATTAATGCATTGACTCTAACAAAATAAAAGGGTAACAAACTTAGAACTTACCTTATGTTATGAAAAATATTGCAAATCATTCTAAAACTTTAGGATAGGGAATGAAAAAATATATTGAGGGTGAAACCAGCAATAAGAGTTCAAATATTAAAGCCAATAAAATTGTATATAAAGAATTTTTTTCAAAATATTTAATAAGAAAAATTGCATACCATCCTAAAAAGTTA
>CBVK0103309906.1:0-24393 GCA_900067695.1 Picea abies
TAGAAATATGCATGGGCACCACTACCCAATTGAAAATCTCATATACAAAATCCTTGGCTTTATCCTCCCAGAGCTTCGAATGGTATTCATGAATAGGTCGTTCGTTGGTTGGAGTCCAACTCTAGCTCATCAATGGGAAAGGCATCAAGAAGCACACACCATCCATTATGTAAGCCGACATAAAAAATGAGGACGTTCTCCCACTTGCCTTTTTCTCTCGGTATTCTGTGATCTAGCTAGCCAGACTATCAGACAAAATCTTGGCGAACGTGAAACCCTCAGCCACTGTGTGAATCAGCGGCACCCATGGGAGGAAGAAGTGAGCGGTATCCTCCTTCCCGTACAACCTACAGACCATCATTGCTACATACATGAATTGTGGCTCCAACACTGAGATCGAATAGATTCCATTGGAGTCGGCCTTGAATTTCGCGGGGTGCGAATACCAATATTTAATAAGGTTAGATAGGCTTTTCCCATACTGCTCGCATTCTTTCTTTTTGAAGACTTCTAAGAATTCGGTGTTGTGTGTGAATCTCGGCATGGGAGACAATTTATACATTTCCCGTATATGTTCTGGCCTGAAAGTCCCAACCGCCACCTTCTTCTCATTGAAAATTGTCCTGGTTGGGATGTCTACATGGTCTAGCGCCCATTTTATCATATCACAATACGAGAGGAGACGTGGCCTTGCTGCGATCTTGTGTATCTCAGACTGAGTAACAACTTTATATTTTATGGATATGTCCTCTTTCTCATTACCATTGGAATCGTCCGAACAATTGATCAACTCGCTTTGCAAGACGTCAGAGACTTGTGTCCATGTTTTGACAGTACTGATGCTCCTGGGTGAAGTATCAGAGATAATATCTGAACCTTGACCCAAACTCTCACCAGTAGTCTTGGGAGTTTTCCTCGGAGCCATAATATAGAACTCTGTAATTCGGCCTCCTATCACAGAGAGAGAAAATACAGATAGGGGTTACTTTGGCAAAATATCTCTACGAAAAACTAGAAAGAATTTCAAATGAACGACGGTAATCCTTTCGTTTTGATCACTTAAATTCTATACGAGTTCTCATTGACAGAACGTTCAAATCATTAAAGGAAAGATTTTAGAAATAAAATCAGATCTTAGTATCAATCACTTCACAGGACCTTCTTATAAATGTCATAAATGTTTAGATGGCATGACTCAGGAAGAACACAGAGACGTTTAAATTTTTGTCCGTTGGCTGTACCAGCGTAAAAGTTGATTAAGGTGTTAGTCAATCCGGCTTAGTCCGTTTATTAAGTGCTTTTAGTTCTTAATTGATTTTTTTGGCGTTCACAACTTTGAAATATTTCTACCCTCAGTTTTGGACCATGAACCTTGGAGGTCGCGAAACTGCAATTTGGCAGATTAACACTAATTGCCTTTGGTTTTTAATTTATCAATATTAAAAAAGGGATCTCGCGACCTCGGGTATCGGGGTTACAAGTATCATATCTCAAGAATTCATGGCATAAGTAAAGTCCGAATCACGAACTCACGACGTGATTAGATTAAGTGATAATCCTCTATTTAAAACTTTTAATTAATCGTGATTTGGGAAAAAAATTCTAAACTTCGTGAATTTGGGAGTTGGGACTATCAGGGGCGAGAAATTGATAACACTTTGTCGTAGGGAAACCCGAATCGTGAAATTGCGATGGGCCTTATTAAAAGTTAAACACTTTTAGCTTTCACTTAAGCGCGTTTAAAACGGGTTCTCTGGGTTTCAGAACTCGGGGCTTTAAGTAGGCTGGGAAAATAGCTCTTTATACATCGCGAACTGTCGATTTCCGAGAAACCAAAACAAGTCTCTTAAATAAAGATCATTGTTAAGAGGCGGCTCCATAGCTAATCTTTAATCTTGAAAATTTTAGAAAAAAGGGGTTGTTCCAATAATGTCACCTTTACAACTTGTTTTAGGGTTTAATTATGACATTTAATGTAAAAACTTGATATTATGTGTAACAGGCCATGCCGACCTTTTTGACCTAATTCTGGTCATTAATATTGGATAAATAAGGGGGAAATCACTCTTTTTTTCATCATTTTTCAGTCACACTTGTGAGGACTGAAATTTGCACCCTATCTAGGGTTTCTCTGCTGAAATTTTAGGCGCACTTGTTGAGGAAGGCTAAATCTTGGAGTATTTTGACAAGTTTCTTGGTGGAAGTGTTCAACTAGGGTTTTTCTTGATTATTCTTGATGAATGTAAGTGATATTTCTGCAAATCTTCTTAATTGAATCGTTATAGTCTTATTTCTCTTGCATTTACATTAAAGATTATGAAATTGCTTGAGTAAACCCTAGGAAGACTAGCACATGTTATTGTCCTAGCTTCAAAAGCCTTCACCTACTAGATCTTGTCAAGAGGCCATTTTTCTTGAATCATGTGCTAAGGCTTGCCATTGCAACACCTTAAGTATCCATTTATTCATATTAACCATTTTTGTTTCATCATTGAGTTAAGGAGGGAGGAAATTCTACTAAGGCCTAGGGTTACCTACACCTTAGTAGTTGGTTTCCCCTAGGGTTTGATAATCGAAGCCTTGGGTTACCAACACTCCAATTTATCAATCTCTCTTGTCTTTAACTCTTCTACTATCATTACTTTCCTCCAACATTTGATGCCACATCATTGACTCCATTTGCCCTAAAGCACTAGTCTAAGTCCTCCTTTGAGTAATTGATCAAAACAACTATCAAAACCTATTCTTTGAGCTTCCTACTAACCGTTTCTAACCCTAGAACAACCTAACCTACTAACAATATTGTTGTTGTTACTAAAGTAAGCTACAACCATTAATTGCAAATTTAAAATATTCTAAAAGCAGTTGAAAAGGATGATTTAAACATTGTCTTGTTTGCTTCTAACAAATGCTAATATTATGATTTCAATGGTTAATGATTCTTAGTCACTTTGAAGCTATTGCAAGGCATTTAATATGAAGTATTGCCTTATAAATATTACTGTTATAATTTTCTGTTTACTTCATTATTACCAACCAATTGTTTTTATTGAGAAAGTCTATGGTTTTATGAAGTGCTAACCAACAAGCGTACTTGCAAATATATATAGTTTCTTTTTGCTTTGTTCCGGGCAGGTACACTTTGACATATTATCTTTTCTTTGGTTATAAAACTAGACTTTCTGATCGTTGGTGACTTGTGAGAGGGGATCTTTATTTAGCCACACTTTGCCTTCTCAAACCCCCAGGTCACCAGGGACGTCTCCCCTGGGCCTACCACCCTAAATAGAAAGAGACATCCTATTGAGGTGACAGTGATAGGATAGTCTCCAGTTACACCAATTTTCTCTCCTTTAACCTTTTCTTCTATCAAAGTACAAATTGTGTGATAACAATCCCTATTTGGGAAGGAGCTGCCCGATATCATATTGGATAATAAACCAGAGTTTGCACAACATCATGGCTAATGGATCAGAGGTTGGACAACAGAGTGAGGGTTTGCAAGAGAACGATTTCATGGATCTCTAGTGTTTATTTATTATGGTGAACGCCTTCAATTCGAAAGTCTCCTTTATTCTGGACACTCTAATTATTAATAGGGATTTGGTTGGATAGTTGCAAGACTAGGCGGTAGCATTAAAGAGTGAGGTGGAAGGCATGCAGTCTCAACCTGTTCATAGGAACTCAACTCAGGTACTCTCGGATACAATCATTGTCAATAAGTGCCAATCCAATAAGGTGATTCTCGTCATTCTAGACCTGAATATGCCAGCGGAGCTAATGGACAAGGATGAATATGAAGACGTGGAGGTTCTAAAGTAGTTCCCTTTTTAGTACCTTTTTTAATAGTATGTTTTGTCTTTGTGTTTGTATTAAAGGTATTTATTACCGCATATATATAGTCCAATATTGTAATAGCTGTAGAATTTGGGAAAGTGGTATAGCTAGGAAGGACAAGAGGTTGCTAGCTGGAATAAAAAAAATGGATTTTTTTTTTGTTGGTCTCCAGTTTTCTTTTTGTACTAAGTGGTCTTGGCCATGTTTTTTTATTAATAAAAATCTTCCAGCTTGTGTGAAAAAAAAATTATGAACTAGGGCATGAGTGGGGAGTAATTTGTAATCCCAGAGGTCATTTAGACAACATATTTTCATGGGGTTTAGGATCAATGACCAACAATAAGGCAGAGGCCTTCGCTCTGTATGCAAGCATCGGTTTGGCTCAATCTAAGGGGATACAGAATCCAATAATATGTGGAGACTCTATGATGGTCATAAGAGCGATTTGTTAAGGGGAATATTAATGGGGGGAATATTTACTCAGGTGTCATGTCTTTCTCCCTTTTTGTACTAAAGAGATTTGCTTCTCCAACGTATAGAGAAATCATACCAATGCCCTTGAGCAGAAAGTAGCAGTGCTTCTCCAATGTATGGACTCACTGGAACATAATTGCAATCAATTAAGAGCAATGGTAATGCTCCAACAATCCAATTCTAACTCAAACAATCAAATACATGAATATCTTGAGTTCTGAACACTAGAGAGGAACAAGAAGGATGGGAAGCAGAACCAATGGAAACCGAAGATAATGCTCCAAGCCAAGTTGAAGTTCAAGAAGCACATGACAATGAATCAACGCCTTGTTTACAAATGTGTTTTGTTGCTCGGTCAATACGTTAAAGTCTATGGCAGCCTGACTACCCAAATGTATAAGTAAGTTTATAATATCTTTGATAGTAGGATAGTAGTAAAGAACTCAAACATTGATAAGCCAAATTATGTAAAGATTTTGACTATTGTTTTGCCATTGTGCAACCTCATATATATATATATATATATATATATATATATAAATCTTCAACTATTGTTTTGCCATTGTGCAACCTCATATATATATATATATATATATATATATATATAAATCTTCAATTTCTTAAAAAAACAACAACAATGATTAACCATGGTGCATTCTCAAATAACAACCATTGATAATTATCCTCGCCGCTAATTAACAACTATAAAGAGAAGAAAGAAAGATTAAAAAAAAAAGAATAATTTTAAAATTTTAAAACTAATAAGAATTTTTTTAAGGAATCTTTAGGGTGTTTCTTCACACTTTATTAATGACATCTAAGGTAAATGTCATCCTAATTAAAAATAAATAATAATAAAATATAAAATTCATGATAATAAAGTCATAAAAGCTACATGGAGTATGAAGATAATACACTAGTAAAAATATTTTTTAACAAAATTTCAAAAAATACAAAAACATTAAAAGGAAAGAAAAAATAACAATAAAAAGAAGAAAAAATGAATAAATAAAACAAAATAAGAGTACCCTGGGATGGGGTGACAAGGATGTAATCACAACTTTTATTTCCTTCACATGCCCACATGTGTGTAAACCTCCCACGTCATTCGACACCACACCTGGAAGATCACCATTGCAGTCGGAGTATGCATGAGTTAAAGATGAAATGTGCTAAACATTTGGGGGTGCTCCATCACATAGAAATAATTACTCATCTTATACTACACGAGCTTTGATTGTTTCACTTGTTTGTTTTGGAAATGAATGCGGATTGCGGTGGAATGAATTCACATCATGATGTCATAGTCCATTGTTATGGTCACTGTAGGCCACCTCCGCAGGTTAATTCATTGCATCTCAAGGATTTCCATATGATGACTCTGTGTCTTCTCTGGTCGTTGGTTTATCTCTGATGGTTATGCGACCTCTCTGGATGCTCTCTCTTCCATTTCTCAGTTTGCTTCGCAGCTTTGGGAGCCAACATGGCTAGAGGGAAACCCAGGTTCATAACACACATTCAATGAGGTTGGCTTCCTACTCCTCGGGTTCAATTGTGTGTTGCGGAGTCTGCAGAGGCATACTATGAGATTACACCTCCATAAATTCAAGCCAAGATTGAATTGGTTGAAACCGAGGTTCCTTTACAACTCCATTTCACTATGGATACAGATGTGGATGCAGAGATTTTTCCATGAATTTCGGACACTGGTTCATCCTGAGTTAGAGAAACCAAGTACCATCAAACTGTAGACACTACAAGGTTAACACCTTATAGCGAAGGTTTTTAGTGTTACAAGATTTGGAAAAAATTTCAAAAAAAACCTTTGCTACAACCTCCACTATTCAAAGCGGAGGTTTTAACAGATGTTCCATATAACTAAAAAAAAATGGGCGAGTGGAGGTTGTAGGGGAGGTTTTTTTGTCGGTGCTTGTATTGGTAAAACACACCAGTGCGTTCTTAAGTAACATGCACTGAAGTGCACACAAAAGTCAAAAGCTATGATGCTCTTAAGACTATTGTGCACCAGTTTCGTATTTTATGCTATATGAATCACCACTTTTTTTCGTGTTAATGTACACATTGGTCCATATTGTTTTTGTATGCAACAACGATGCTTGTATACATATTATGCACAAAGTCATTCTTTTTGTTTTATGGCACACTGATGCTTTTTTATTTAGTACACACCGATGCCCATGTTACCATGTGCACTAAAGAGTAATGAAATTTTAAATATTCAAGATGAGATGTCGGCGCCATTCTTCGTTACTAAGCACCAGTACATATATTATACCTAAAGGATTGATGCGTGTATTATATGTAAAGCAATGTTGTGTATTGTAATTGTGCACAATATAATATTTTGAAACGATAAATATAACCAATTATACGTTATGTCGTTTAAAGTGATGGTGCTTTTTCATAATTTTTAGCATCGATGCTTTAATATACAGCCTGAGTGGGCCTAATGGTTAAGAACATGTGTTTCCTCTTAAGAGGTCATAGGTTCAAATCCAGAGGGGGGTAGGGTATGTATACCTTCGTAGACTTTACCAGTCAAGTCGCTGGGCGGAGGGGGGTCCCTTGTCCCACAAACAAGGGGGTCTCATACACCAATTTGGTGTGTTGGCTTGGCCGTGACCTTAAAAATAGATTATTATTATTATTATACGACTCGAGAAAACACATCGCCGTCTATTTTATGGCACACACCATTTAGCGAGTTCAAAAGAATACATTGCACCAATATGTATATATTTTAATTATTAGTTTTTTAACAAATTTTCAATTAATCATACCAAAATCAAATATTTTTTATAATAATATTGTTTTTATATTTTTGATATTGTGTTTTGATATAATGATTACATTGATGTGTTATCCAACAAATTACATATCTATTATTTGTAATAATGTAAATCATCCATATATTATTTAATAACAACACAACATTTTACAACGTTCAACAATGCAATAAAATAAAAAACCCATTTTATTATATATGAATAAGAGGCCCATAGTCATACAAATGGAACAACATAAAGGTCCACAATAATCAAAATGAAGCCAATATGTAATTGTTACACTTATTGGTAACATGTCACAATGCAATTGAGACATTATGGTGAGTACAACAAACAAAATCCCTAATTTTCAAGACAAATATTCCAAAACATACAAATTGCAGTAACATTCAATTATATTGATTGTCATCCATCACTTGAACTATTGTAATTGCTCGAGCTACGTGCATGCCAAATTTCTTCATAATTTTTAGGCAATATTGTACTTTGGTTATTTAGATTCATGTTTTTTTGATCGACTTGTTTTTTATGTGATGCGTGTTCATGTTCCATATACAAGCATATAAATAAAGTGTAATAAGTAAATCTACATTTATATAGTAGAATATACATGATTGTCAAGGGCAGCAGGAGTCGGGGGGAATATCATCAATCCTGGAGGACACACAATTATAAGATATGCATGGGTTCTAAGCATTATGTCAAACAATGAAGCTGAAGTGTACACCCTTCTCAAAGGTATCAATTTAGCACTTTCAACTGGTGAAAGGAGGATTGTCATTTGTGGGGATTCCATGCTAGTGATATGATATTTGGTCACTCAAAATATTGGGAGAAAATGTCTTTGTGCATGTCTTATCAAGGATTGATGCCCTCCTTAAGGAATTCGAGGCTTATTTATGTTTTCATATAAAAAAGGAGCTCAACTATGACACTGACCGTGAGGCCAAAGAAAGAGCTCACCTTAGAATTGGAGTAATAAAGGTCAATGGGAGCACCTTGCTCCATCACATTCCATGAACCCAATGATACATGTCACATGAAGGATCAAAGATCGTCGACTCTTGGAATTAAATGTGCCATGTAATTCCCAACTCTAAGACCATCATCGCACGTGTAACGTCCCCCGGATTAACTAAGGAACATTACTTGCAGAAAATACACATAAAGACAAAAAAATTCAATTAACTAAATTCTTGTAGCTTATCAACCATGATTTACTCACAAATTTAACCTTTTGCAGATACTAAATAATTAAGTGCATCTATAACATTCTAAATGCATATGATGGTTGCATCCTCACTGAGACAACCCGTGCGTGCAACAACCTTTGTACTGTGCACGAAAATTATTCCCCGTGCGCGTGATGATTCAAGCACCACGTCGGATTTCGTTAACATTACTACCAAAATCCATTAACATATGCATTTAAATGCAGAACTATGAACTACATGACATGCAATCTCATGTAATTGCCTATACTATCCAAACAGGTAAATGCAACTCATAAATTCCACTACAATAGCATATAATTCATTCTCATGCACAAAGTAAAACACACAACTCACCCCCGAGCTAGGGCTAGGAATCCACAAGAAAATGGTTTCTCTCACAGTCCACTCACAACTCCATATCCCACAACCCATTGGTATTCTCACCATAATTAAATTGAGGATTGTAGTGGGGATGTTACATTCTCCCTCCCCTACAATTGTGCGTCATCCTCGATGCATAACATCATGTCGTATTCATATACAAATTTGCATCACATTATAATATTCAGAAAAGAAAACAAAATTATGCAATTTTACCTTCAAACAAAAATCCCAACTGAAATCTCATATTCTCTCAACCTGTTGACCCAAGGAATGTGCCCCTTTCATTGTTCCTAGTCCATCAGGATGCACCATTCTTTTATCAGGGTTGTTATCATAGGTGACTGGATTTTTTGAGATGTGTTTCCAAAACTCTAGTTGCACAAAATGGAGTCTTGCATTTTTAATTTATGTTTCCTTCAAAATAGACAAAAATTTGCAGGTATTCCTCTTGCATAGTTTCTTCATGCTCCCATGTTGCATCTTCAATACCAGAACAGGTCCATTGAACCTTTATCAACCCTATGGAGTTTTTCTTGAGAACTTTGAATTTTCGGTCCAAGATGCGTACTAGTTCCACCCAAAAATCCCTTTCATTCCCCCCCTGGATCACAATCCAATCAATTATGTGGTTAGAGTTAGGAATATATTTATTTAATAATGACACATGAAATACATTATGCACTCTTATGGATACAGGAAATTCTAGCATGTATGCAACTGGCCCTATATTCTCTAAGATTTCAAAAGGCCCACAATATCTTGCTACCAACTTTGGGCAACAACCCAATCTTAGCGAACTTATTTTCACTTTCACTTTTAGAAAAACATGTTCACCCACTTTAAAATCTCTGAAAACTTTGTTCTTGCCTGCATAAATTTTATGTTTATCCTAGGTATCCTTTAAATTCTACATAATATTTGTCATCTACCCTTCCACTTCCCTCAACAAATCTAGCCCAATGATAACTCTATTTGTTGGGTTATCCCAACTCACTGGTGTGTTACACTTTCTACCATAGAATGCTTCAAATGAGTTCATTTTCATTAAGCCTTGATACCCATTAATGTAAGCAAACTCTACTAAGTGGATGTAGTCTTCCAACTTTGATGGTTAGTCCATCACATACATTTTGAGGATGTCTTCAGCGATTTTGTATGTTCTCTCTGTTTTCCCATTTGACTCTGGGTGATATGCTATAATGAGATTTAAGCTTGTTCCAAACCCTTTGAACAAGCCTTTCCAAAAACTAGAAGTGAATTTTGGATCTCTATCTGAAACAATTTCCTTAGGCACCCATGTAGCCTGAAAACTTCTTTCATGTAAATCTCTGCAATATTTGTTGCCTTTTGTGTTGTCTTCATAGGGATAAAATGTGTCGCCTTAGTTAGTTTATCCACCACCACCATGATGGAATCATGTTGCTTCACTGTTCTGGGCTTTTTTGTAATAAAATCAATTGTAACCACTTCTCATTTCCACTCAGGAATGGACAATGACTGTAGCAGCCCCACGGGATGCCTATGCTCTTCTTTCATGTTTTGGCATTCTAGGCACCTAGCAATATAATTAGCCACTTATTTCTTCATCCCCGACCAAAAGTATTGGCTTCTTACAACTGCAATTGTTTTTTGGTATCCTGAGTGCCCAATATATGGTACATTATGAATTTCCCTCAACAATATATTTTTCATCTCTCTGTAATTTGGCACATATATTTTCCATTTGTACATGAGGATTCCATCTTCTTTCAACTCATAATAATTAATTTTCTACTGTAAATTGCCTTGTTGTAATGTCTCTTTTATTTTTAGATATTGCTGGTCTGAATTTGTTGCTTCAAGAATTTTATCTTTTAAATCCGTGTGGAACATGCCGATGGCTGAAATATGTACTTCATGAGCTCTTTCGATGAGAGCATCAACCACCTGATTTTTCTTGCCATTGATATGCATTATTTCAAAGTCATATTCACTCAAAAATTCCAGCCACCTAGTTTGTTTGGCATTTAGTGTTGACTGCCCAAACAAATGCTTCAGACCACAATGATCTGTCCTTAGCTCAAATCTTTGACCCATGAGGTAATGTCTCCACATTTTCAATGCATGTACAATGGTTGCTAATTCTAAGTCATGTGTGGCATAATTCTTTTCTTGCTTTTTTAGTTTTCTAGACTCATAACACACCACATGATCTTTTTGAATGAGGACTCCCCCGAGCCCTTCCTTGCATGCATCTATGCACACTACAAAATCTTTATCTGGATTTGCAATCTTTAATATGAGTGCACTTGTCAATATGTCATTCAACTGCTAAAAGTTTTCTTCACACTTGGGAGTCCATTCAAACTTCACTCCCTTCTTCTGCAAAGAACTGATTGGGCTTGCAATCTTTGAAAACCCATTTATGAATCTTAGGTAATAACTATAAAGACACATAAATGATCTAACCTCTATCACATTTATTGGCAATGGCCACCCTCTAATGGCCTCTATCTTCTCGGGATCAACTGTTATCCCATCTTCTGATATAATATGCCCCAAATAGGGAATCTTCTTTTGATAAAAGATGCACTTTCTTAGCTTGGAATACAACTTGTGCTCTCTCAAAACTTGCAACACCCTTCTCAAGTGTTGCTCATTCTCTTCTTCTAACTTTGAATATATGAGTATATCATCTAGGAACACAATCACAAACTTGTCTAGGTACTCTCTGAACACTCCATTCATCAAGCACACGAAAACAAATGGGGTATTTGATAGTCCAAAAGTCACTACTATAAATTCATAATGCCCATATCTTGTTCTGAACGTTGTCTTGCTGATATCTTCTTCTTTTATCCTCCCTTGATGATAACCTGATTTCAAATCAATCTTGGAAAATATTCTTGCACCTTTCAACTGATCAAATAAATCATCAATCCCTAACATAGGATATTTGTTCTTTATAGTGACCTTATTCAAATTTCAGAAATCAATACACAACCTTAAGGTCCCGTATTTCTTTTTCACAAAAAGAACTGGGCCTCCCCAAGGTGACACACTTGAGTGTATATACCCCTTCTTCAAAATATCTTCAAGTTGCATCTGCAACTCTTTCAATTTTGGTGTGCCCATTCTATAAGGTGTCTTGGACACTGGGGAAACTCCTGGCACCAAATCAATAGAGAATTCAATGTCCCTCTTTGGACGTAATCCTGGGATTTCCCCAGAAACATCTTCAAAATATTTTCATGACCGGGTGGTCTTCAATATTGACCACTTTATCTTCGACTACCTCTTCCATATGCGCTACAAAAATTTGACATCCCTTTCTAAAACTCTTTTTCAACTACATGGTTGAACTTTCACTAACAACTTCAACTCTCGAAATTCCCTGAATCTTTCCATGTTGTCCCTCCTCATCAAGACAAGTTATTGTCTTGATGTAACAGTCTAGGATAACATGGTGTTTTTCCAACCAATCCATGCCAATTAGGAAGTCATACGAACCCAATGGTATGATGTTTACATCTACATTTGTCATGAGTTTGTTCATGTCTATTGGACAATCTTTAACCAACTCGTTGATCTCCCTCTTAGCCCCTGAGGCTAACTAAAGTAACCAAGATTTCTTATTCTTTCTCCTTTGCAAGTGAAATCTTTCAACAATGTTAGAGTTTATGTAATTATGGCTAGCTCCATAATCAATTAAAATTTCTATGGGTTGGTTATTAATCTTACCTTCCACCTCAATCATGGGGGGTTGATACTATGCTTCTTTGTTTTCCAATACTACATAAATTATTGACATGTTTCCTCCCATGTATTCTATTGTTTCAGCCTCCTGAATGTTGCATAAAATCCTCATTTTTTCATCTTTGTGAGGGCAGTCCCTATATAAGTGATTTCCATCACATCCCCAACATTGTACAGGCTACTGCTTTGGCCTTTTCCCAAATGAATATGTTGTCTTGTGCTCATTTTGAGTTGACTGTCCTTGTTCATTTTCTTGGTATTTGTTCTTGAAAAAGGGTGGTTTAAAACCTTTCTGCTTTTGATCCCTCTTTCCTTTCATATTGTCATTCCAAGCTTTTCTGAAGACTGACCTCCCTCTGCTTTTCTCATAAAGATACTCTACTCTCCTTATGGTCTCATCAAAAATTTTGGGGTTATAATATTGTATCTTGTCATTGTAGAAGGAGGGTAACCCACTAAGAAACCTTTGGATTTTGACCTTCTCATCCTTTATGAACTCCACATACTTCAACCACTCAAAGAACCTCTTCTCATACTCATCCATTGTCATGCTTCCCAACTTGAGTTCAAAGAAATATTTCATATTCTTTTCATAGTAATGCTCAGACACATATTTCTCTTGGAAATATCCTTTGAACCGCCTCCATAAGACCTTCCTCTCATCAAGGTGTTTTGCTTGCTTAAGCTGATCCCACCACATGGTTGCCTTGCCTTGCAAGTGGTAGGTTGGAATTCTTGCTTCTACCCTAGAGGGATAATCATGCAGCTGGAAATATTTCTTCATTTCAAATATCTAGGCCTCCGCCTCTTCTCCCTTTATATACTCACCATTGAAATTTGGTGTCTTTATCTTCATGAGTTCACCTTGCAAGATGTCTCCCTCAGGCCTTCTCCTCTGTCTCCTGATAGGAGACACACTTGGGCTACTCCCTGGCCTTGAAATTGCACAAGCTCTCCTAGTGGATTTCCCCTGGGAATGATGATGCCTTCTCCTACTCCTTGATTTCATATCATTCCCATGCTCATCCCTCCTGCTATGGGATTTGGATGTTGTTGCTTGTCTAGCACTAACTGCTTGCTTTGTGCCAGAATCTTTATTGGCTTTCCTTTGCAACATGTTCAAGCTCTATAATATCTCTTCCTAGGATTTCATAATATTCTCATTATTTTCCCTATAACTTTGCACTTCTCTCTGCAGGCTCCTCATAGTTACAGGCTCATGTCTTCCTCTTCTTCCATTGGACTCTGTCTTAGCATTTCCGATGCTGACATGCATACCTTTGACCTCTTCCTCATGGATGTAAGACCCTTGGGCAACCTCCATGATTGTGGTTCTCATACATGAACAAAATGTTCTTCTCGTACCCCTAAATTCTGTAAGAAAATGTTAATGCAAACAATTTTTTGTTAGACAAAAATATTTACATACACAATTTTGGAAAAGAATGCATAAATTATGCTCTTTAATTCCACCGGTCATCTTCTTTTGCATTGAATGCAACTTAAATTACCTAGATCAATTTTCTAGGTTGATACTTGGATCCTCCTCTCCATTATCTTTCCAACGACTACTTCCTTTATCAATTCTGAGTTATGAGTAGAAAGTTATAGTCATCTGAATATTATTGATTTATCCCTTTTTGCACACTTTTCATTATGGTGCAATTAATCCCATACACCAACTTCTGCCACTTGTAGAAGTAAATCTGTCAGGAACTAGAGAAACTTTTGTATTATACGTAGATAATAATGATGATAGAGAAATCATAAAAAATATCATATTGTCAATCTTATGCTTCAGTAAAAAACTGCAACAATTCGGAAATGATAACTTTGTCCTTTTCACTCCTTTTTCCAAACTGGTTATCTCCCAAACTGCACACTTCTGGGAAAATTTCATTAAACCAAATTTGTTTACCTTGATGAGTATACAAAAAGTCGAGTAAATAAAATTTTCAAGATTTTCCATCTTGGGTCCCTTTTCCTAAAAAATCTCCAAAATCCCCCAAAAGTGGTTAAGAATAATGGATTTTTCCCTATTTCAACATCCCCATTCCAAACCCCTTAGAATTTATTCAATTCTTTCATGGGTTAATTCCATGTCTTCTTTCTAGACTCTCTCCAAAAATTTCAACTTAATTTCGATCTCTGCCAATGATATGGACCTTGATCTTTAAAAACATGTAATTTCCATTTTCTAGAAAATTATAGCATAATTGGCCAGTGACCCTTTTTGGCACTCCTGTAGCCCTCGACACTGCGAAAAAAACCCATAAGTTTCATTTCAACATGACTTAATCTGCTCCATTTATTGCCAAAATACGTTTTTGGCTCCAAGCTTGTTTTTTTTTTTAGACTATAGGACAATTTTGCTTGTGTGGTATCCTTATTTTCTCCCTTTTTGAAGCCCGTGTGTATCAATTATGTATCATGCACCAATATTCAACATGCGCTAGATCCGCAATGGGAAGCGCCAATATTTAGCACATGCCCTGCGCACTAATATCCAATGCGCACTACTCTTATACCACACATCAATATACAATGCACACAACTTTTTACGTCGTGCACCAATATACAATGTCAACAACGTTTTATGTCACGCACCAATATACAATGTGCACAAATTTTTATGTTGCAAACCTATATACAGTGAACACAACTTTTTTTTTTTTTATCTTGCACACCAATATCTAGTGCACACAACTTTTTTATCTCATGCACTAATATTTAATGTACACAACGTTTTTAGGCTGCGCACAAATATCCAATGCGCACAACTTTTTACGTCGTGCACCAGTATACAGTGCACAATTTTTTTTATACTGTGCACCAATATATAGTGCACATAACTTTTTACGTTGTGCACCAATATCCAGTGTGCACAACCCCTTTTATCTCGTGCACCAATATCCAGTGCGCACAACTTTTTAGGTCGTGCACCAATATCCAATCCACACAAGTTTTTACGTCGTGCACCAATATACAATGTGCACAATTTTTTTTATCTCGTGCACCAATATAAAGTGTGCGCAACTTTTTATGTCACGCATCGATATACAATGCGTACAAGAATTTTTATCTCGCGCACCAATATCCAATGCACACAACTTTTTAGGTCGTGCACCAATATCCAATGCACACAACTTTTTACGCCGCACACCAATATACCGAGCGCACAACTTCCTTTTTTTTTGCACCTCATAACTCCAATATTTAACGTGCGCACTATGCACCATCGTGACCATTGTGAAAATGCTTGATTTGCCTATCTAAGAAAAATTCATTCACTTGGAAGTCAAAATGACTCCTCCATAACAACCATTCTAAAGGTAATTCAACTTGAATTTGCCTAGGAATTTGGGAAATTTCACTAAGATTTCACCATTTCCCCCAAATTTGACACAACTCAAATGTTGAGATGATGAATTTACCAACTTCATGCCGATCTTTGGCCCATACAAGTCTAGTGTTGAACCAAAAATCTCTAATACCATTTTGTAACATCCCCCAGCTTAACCGAGGAATATGAGTCATGACTTGCGTAAAATACACTTAAATACACAAATTTTCAATTAATTAAATTCGTGTAGCTTATCAAGAACGATTTACTCACAGATTTAACCTTTTGCAGATACTAAATAATTAAATGCATCTACAACATTCTAAATGCATATGATAATTGCATCCTCATTGAGACAACTTGCACGCACAACAACCTTAGTACTACACGCAACAACTATTCCCCGTGTGTGTGACAATTCAAGCACTGCGTCAGAATCTCTTACCATTACTACCCCAATCCATTAACATGTGCATTTAAATGCAGAACTATGAACTACATGACATGCAAGCTCATGTAGTTGACCATATTATCCAAATAGGTAATTGCAACTCATAAATTCCACCACAATAGCATATAATTCATTCTCATGCACAAAGTAAAACGCACAACAATTAAACTCATAAATTAATGCAGGAAAACATATAAACACTTATCTTTTAAAATAGTTGTGCAACCAACTTCTTGGGAAGGATGTTCTACCCAACCATAGACTCGTTGTTCCAAATCTCAACAACAAGTCACCCACGAGCCGGGGCTAGGAATCCATAAGAAAAGGGTGTCTCTCATAGTCCACTCACAACTCCATATCCCTCAACCCATTGGTATTCTCCTACAACTATCCATTGTTTCCTCTAGCTCTCTTCCTCTTGACCTACCCAACCCAAGGAATGTACCCCTTCACTGCTCTCAGTCCATCGAGTGTCCCATTCATTTATCAGGGTCTCTGGCACATGTAAATATGAATATCTGTACCGAGAACTCAAGGGAATTCACTGCAAGGAAAACTATCAGTAACAACAACAACAATTGTTGTTACAATGAAACTCACACAAGAGTTCACTATTCATGCTTGACAACCCGACTCTTCAATATTCAGCTCCAAAGCGCTCCAAAATGCTCCAACATGCTCCAAAATTTTCCCAACCTTCTTAATCTATCTCCCTTCCTCTTTTTCCTGCTGTCCGCTTGTTGTTCATGCTAAACTCAATGTGTAAAAAATTGCTTATAACTGCCCATACAAGTTTTCCTATCCTTAGATTACTTTCTTGACTCACAAACTTCCCCAAGCTGATTGTACTCAACCACATGCTCTCCAATAACTATGGGATGTGACTTTCACACCCACCCTCTTACATGAGTTTAATGATTGGGCTCTCATACACTCAACAAAAATTAGAATTTATCCCCACTTATAATAAAATTAAGGAAAAATGGGTTGAATTAATACCCATAATTAATTTCACCCTTGGACTCCTCTTTGACACTCTCTTTTCTTGTGGAAAAACTCACCCCCCATCTCTGTCCATATTCCTATCAGTTGGTATTGTTATCGCACAATTTGTACTTTCCCAAAGCCCAAGGCAAGTGGATACAGAATTGGTGTAACTGAGAATGACCTATCACTGTCACCTTAATAGGAAATCCCGTTCTATTTAGGATTATGTTGCAGCACCCTAGGGGAGACGTCCCCAGTGACTTGAGGTTTTGAGAAGGCTAAGGAAAATGACACAAGAAAATCCTTCCCCTCTCACAAATCACTCAAGTTAAAAGGTTCTTTAAGTCTTTTTGAAGATGAAACAAATAAATAATATTGTGTACCTGCCTAGAACAAGACAACAAGGCAAAAATGGGCACTTTCCAAGTACCAAAATGATATTAGTGCTTCATAAGACAATGAACTCTTAAGAAATGTACTAGCTGATATAAAATTGTAGTAGTATAACAATTTATAACAACAATAAGAAATTTGCAACAACCACAATAATTATGCTTCAAAATGCTTGATAAAAGACTTGAAATAATAGCTTCAAATAGGCAAATTGATAATAGATAGTCACAAGCTGTTTTAGCAATATCTAGCTAGCATAATATGTTAATTTGAGGGTTAATTTGTTGTTGTTAGATGGATGTAGCAATCTTTTGCAACAACAACAAGTAGGTTAATGATTTAGGCTAATCTAAGGTTAGTATGAGTTAGTCGGTTTTCAAGAGAAGAGGTTCTAAACAATGATAAGTCAAGAACAAAAATAACACGAGCTAGAACATGTATCACATCATCGAAAATTGTAAAGTCTAGCTCATGGAGGTGGGAGGGAGGGACAAAATTATGCCAAGTCACACTCTTAGGAAAGTGCTCAATCCATCTCAAAAGGGATCGTGAAAAATCCAAAGGTTCAAAAGACTGACTCAAAGAGTTTGAAGGTTGGCTACCTTGGAAATCTTCACATCCTCAGGTCTGGGAAGGGATCAATAAGAACCTAGAGGATGAATCACAATTTCTTAAGGTAAGGCTGAAAGACTGAGATAATAAATTTCTTCTTAAGGTATTCAACCTACTCTTGAATTCTAAAAGTAGGATTTGCCCCAGAGAAAAATTAAGACAAAGGACATGTTTCCCAACTACATATTTAGTGACATAGTGAGATAAAGTAGTAGAAGGGAGCTGGAAAACCTTGTCATAAGGATCCTTCTCTGGCAAGCAATGTACTCACCTTTATCAATATTTGAGCACACCGATGGTTGATCATATTCTTCATGGAATAAATTCGAGTGCTCAGAGGAATACTCATCAAAATCCTCAAGGTACGACTGAAAATCATCATGAGAGCACACAGATAGGTCACCCTTGGGTGCTTGGAAATCATCTACAACCAAATCATCTCCTTGTTTCCAAATGTCAAAATTGGTAGTAACCTCATATGATAGTTTTAAAGGCAACTTTTGGAAATGACCCTCAAGGTCGTAAATGGGATCCCCATCATATCCAATCACATCCCATTTACATTTTCTGACATGTATGAACTCATCAATATTATCAACAAATACATCACCTTTATCATAACATGAAGGGCTTAAAATATCCAAGGGCTCCCTTGACTCTTCTTTACCTTCCAAATCATAAAATAAAGCATCATCAAAATCTTGAAAAGGGAAATAACTTACCGTGTTTACTTCTTCCTATGCAGGAGCTTCAAGGGTTTGGATAACTTCATTAAATGGAAGAGCATGCATCACTGTCTCATCCTCATGACTTGCCTCTAAATCTTCATCTTCATAATAAGGAGGATCTATCTCATCTAAGGATTCCCTTTCTTCTTCCCCCTCTGAATCATAGAATAATGTATCATCAAAGACTTGAAAATGAAAGTGACTAACCTCATCCTCTTCTTCTTGTGCAAGAGGAATAGGCTCTTGGATGGCTTCATCAGAGGGAGGGTCACTCATCAATACTTCATCATCATGTTTGATATATTTAGGCTCTCGCTCTTCAACTAGGTCCTCATTATCCTTGGTAGGAGCATGAGTAAATTCTTGCTCTTCCTCATGGGATTGGAAAACTTCATTAGGATCCTTTTCCTCAACCTCTTGTGGGTCGATTACTTGTTCCCTTCTTTTCTGGATTTTACTAATAAAGTTTTCAAGGGAAACTAATCTTTCCAAATTAAGAGCATCTGTGGTATATTTGGGGTCATCAACTTTAGTTTCTAGAGTAAAAAGGTGTTCTCGTTTCTACAAGGAATATTTGCCTCATTTTGTATAACCATGTAATAAGCTTCTTGGATTGATCTTGGCCCCTTTTTACTGATTAGAAACCCTAAATGCATCAAGAGTGCATTGGTATAGAGGTAAGCGAGGTACCTGTCTTAAGGGTGATGGCTTCTAGGAATTTGGTCTAGCAAATTCTCAAACCTGGTACTAAATTCCCTGATAGTCTCGTTCTGAGTTTGTTTCATGTGTTCGAGTCTTTTAATCAACATGTGGATATCTTCTATTTTAATATTCCATCTTTTGAGAAAGGTTTATTCTAATTGGTCCATATATGTAATGCTGGAATTAGGGAGTTTGTCATACCATTTCCTAGCATTGCCATGAAGAGTGGCAGAGAAAATTTTCATCGTAAAATCTTCAACATCATCACTGATAGGGTGGAGTTGAAAGAAAGCCCAAAAATTATCCATGTGATCTTCAACTATAACCTCATCATTACCAGTGAATCTAGGGAGTCATTTTTCCTACCTCGGAGGCATTTTTCGAGGTAACCCAAAATTTTACTCATATCCAAGGGTTTAAAATTTCCTGGGTCCCATTGAGAAGCCATGGTTGGATTTTTTCATCAGTGGAGGCGCTAGATAATCCTTTTAGGGATCATCAAAGAGAAAAGAGGTAATCACCCTCAATGGATCGCCAGGTAAGCTTTGTGAAGTAAAGGCTTTGGATAAAGGCTTACCGAAAAAGTGTCGTTCAAGGAAAATTGACTCAGTGTTCCTTGACAACAATGCCAAAATGTTATTGCACAATTTTTACTTGCCTAAGGCAAGTGGATACAGAATTGGCGTAACTGGAAATGACCTATCACTGCCACCTTAATAGGAAATCCCATTCTATTTAGGAGTATGTTGCAGTACCCTAGGGGAGACGTCCATAGTGACCTGAGGGTTTGAGAAGGCTAAGGAAAATGACACAAGGAAATCCTTCCCCTCTCACATATCACTCAAGTTAAAAGGTTCTTTAAGTCTTATTGAAGATGAAGCAAATAAATAATATTGTGTACCTGCCCAAAACAAGACAACAAGGCAAAAAGGAGCACTTTCCAAGTACCAAAATGATATTAATGCTTCATAAGACAATGAACTCTTAAGAAATGTACTAGTTGATATAAAATTGCAATAGTATAATAGTTTATAACAACAATAAGAAATTTGCAACAACCATAATAATTATGCTTCAAAATGCTTGATAAAAGACTAGAAATAATAGCTTTAAATAAGCAAATTGATAATAGATAGTCACAAGCAGTTTTATCAATATCTAGCTAGCATAACATGTTACTTTTAGGGTTAATTTTCTGTTGTTAGATGACTGTAGCAATATTTTGCAACGACATCAAGTAGGTTAATGATTTAGGCTAATCTAAGGTTAGTAAGAGTTAGTAGGTGTTCAAGAGAAGAGGTTCTGAAAATTGTTTGATCAATCAACACTTGTAATGGGTAGACTAGTGCCTTCTAGGGTAATGGAGTCAATGATGGCAGCAACAACTCTTGGAGGAAAATAGCAATGATAATATTTACCCAAATGAGATGGAGAGGATAAGAGAGGTGTTTGTAGCCCAAGGCCTTAAAAATCCAAGTCCTAGAGTTAATTGCTAGAAAGTAATACAAATTAGACCCTAGTGATTTCTCCTTTCCTTAGATAGATTGAAACAAAGAATGCAATAGGAAAATGAAGTAGGGTGCTAGAGTGCTACAATGGTAGGGCTCTAGTATCCACTTCTATATAGGTTCCTTTTAGTAAATTTCAGCAAGTGGAAGACTATAGAGAAACATATAGTAACATATGTTTTTCTCCTAGGGTTTCAAGCAAGAAATTTCATAATCTTTGACATGAAACAAGTAAATTCACCATAAGCATTCATTCACAATAAATAAATGTAGATTTTCTACTTACTTCACCAAGAATAATCAAGCATAAGCCCTAGTTGAAGATCCTCCACATAAAAATTTGCCAAAATACACCAAGATTCACCTCCTCCAAGAAGTGCGCACCACTTAATTTTAGCCAATAACCCTTAAAGAGGGCCGAATTTCATACCACCACTTGTGTGATGAGTGAATCATGAAAAAATGAGAGTTTTGTCTCTCTATTTATACAATACTTATGATTGTTAATTAATTTTAGGTCATCAAAAGGCCGACATGGCCAAATTACATGAAAAATCCAGTTTTTATACAAATTCAAATAATTAGACCCTAAAATCATTTTTAGAGGTGACGTCATGCCCTTATAGGGTGACGTCATGCCCTTCTAGGATGACATTGAGCCTATTCCTCCTCAAAAATTGACGCTACCGATAACACCCTTTTTTTTGAGGTGTGGTTAAACTCTAACTTGTTTAAAATTACGGCCTTAACAATCAAACAACAATCTTAAAATTGTCCTTCGAATAGATAAGTGATGTTACTAGTAGCACTGTTTTTTTTTTGAGTTAAAATTATGATTTAATTCAGACTAGGGCCTTGACAACTAGTACCATTACAGATAAAACATTCAAAATCGACAACTAAATCGTTACTTGATTTTTTTTTTACTAATTAATCTTATATTTTTCAAATTTACATTAAAAATAAAAAAAAGAAAAAGCCCCGAGGGTTAGTTTAATTGGTTTAGAGCCATACATGAGTTTATTATGCTTGTTGTTGGTCACGATTTCGACTCTCTTAATTCCCTCGGGGTGAGGCCCCGTAATCAGGGTCGACGATTTACCCCACTTACCATGCATGGAACATGAGGAAGTATTTAGAGGGTTTTCCACGAGTATATTTCATCGGACTAAAAAATGAAAAAGAAAAAAAATCTCCCCAAATAGAAAAAATTAAAATTAAAATAGAAAAAAAAAACACATAAAAAAATCATAATCCATATTTAAAAATATTAAAATTAGAAAATAAAAAATAAAACTTAATTTAAGAATAGAAAAATAAAAAAAATAATCTTTTATTTTTCTAAGGTCATAAAATAAAAAAATAAAACTAAATAAAAAAAATTGAAAATCTAAAAAAATCATTTTTTAAAAAACTTAAAAAAATAAAAAATAAAATAAAAAACATGAAAAAAACAAAAACACAACCAAAAAAGCCAAATTAATTTAAAAAAAAATGTGAAATAAATAAATTATAAAAAATCAAATTTTAATGATGATAATGATGATGATTAACGTCCACTAAGACCGAATTGGTCTATCAGACCTTAAGAGGGTAAGTGATTACTTGCGATTCTTTAGAATTTTGTTTATGTGCTCGAAAAACATTAAGAGAAGCTTTCCAAGATCACCATACTTTTGTTGAGTTAAGAGGTTAGGAAGGTTGGTAGTCTCACAAATATTTTGAAAATGAGATCTAATATGAGTATAGGCTGGACAATCTAAGAGAAAGTGCTTTTCATCTTCAACCTTCTTAGTGTCACAAAGGTGACACTATCTTTCATCCCATGGCGTTTTAGGAATTGACCAACACCCAGTTTCACTATGGAGCTCGTGAGAATTTGTTCTTATCTTAGCAATGTTTATTTTTTTCTTTACACTTGGAAAAACAGATAGATAATTTTGATCTTCTAGATTAGGTTTGATTATATCTTTATAATACCTTAATTTTCTTTTTTCCTCTAACTCTTTATCACACCACATTTTCTCCTTAAATTTTGATTTGACGTTTTTTTTAATAGTATCTTTATTATGCAAAATGGTTTCTTCCATGATTCCCCAATAGTTTAGCCAAGACCGGGCGCCTTTATGCCATCCTTGCTTGAGTTGATGGTGGTTATGACTCGATTTTGAAGCAATTTTAGTAAGCCTCTTGTCTTCCATGTTGTTTAACTTGTTCTTATACATTAGGTATCTAGTCATAACCATGCTCTCAATGCGGGAGAGGCTTGTTTCTAAAAGGAGGATGGGATATGGCATATTTCCTTTAATTTTGAGATTATATGTTATAAAATTCTTTTGTATTTGCTCTATCTTTCTCCAGGATTCACGAGAGATACTACAGCCTCAGACTTCACATCCATAAAGAATAATAGGTGTAACAAGAGTCTCAAAGAGGAGTTTCTTCTTATCCCAACTCCAAAAATCCACTGATTTACAATTGTTTTCAAGCCCATAACAAGCTTTCCATCCCCAAATAATCCTTTTCTCAATGCTATAATTCCAATTGAGCTTGTGGTGAATATTGATTCCAAGATATTTGTATGAAGTCACTTCCTCCAAGTTGTTGTTGTCATATACAAAGGTATCATAACGAATCTTATTGGATTTAATAATCATGACCTTAGTCTTATTAGTATTAACAGTCATACCCATATTGGAGCAAAAATCCTTGAGGATTCTTAGTTGGTTTTGAAGATCACGGGGACTCCTTTCCATAAGAATGATATCATCAGCATAAGAAGAAGATTGATGACTATACCAGTGAGAGTAGCGCCGACACAACCTGCTTTTTCCAAGCAATCTTCTAACTTGTCAATGTATATGCCAAAAAGGGTAGGGGACAAGGGACAACCTTGTTTGACTCTGATATTGCAGTTAATGTCTTTTGACCAGCCCTCATCATTTTTAACATTAGCAATAACGTTCTCATACATCCTTATTGCAACAACCCTCAACTCGAGAGGCACGTTTATCACTTTTATCTCTTCCAACCTATTCAAAAGGTTTTTCCTAGGAACCATGTCAAAAGCTTTTCTAAAGTCAACAAAACAACAAAAAATATTGGTTTTAGTATTGCATAACTCCTCTGCAATGATCCTAAAGGTAACAAGATGGTCCACAGTTGAATGCTATCTCCTAAACCTGGCCTGGCATTTAACTCTTTTACCGTGACTTTCT